>RJWM01007747.1:0-15121 GCA_004363535.1 Dasyprocta punctata | reverse complement strand
TATCTTAAAAGGAAAATTGTATGCTGGTTATATGCTGGGTGTGATGGCACATGTCTATAAACCCAGTCTCTCAGGAGGCTGAGGCAGGAGGACTGCTGGAAGGTTGAGGCCAGTCTGGGCTACATAGTTCAATGCCAGCCTGAATGACATAGCAAGACCCTGTCTCGAGCACCTAAATAAATAAATAAAACAATAAAACAAAATCAAGACGTCAAGGAAAGTATTATTATTATTATTATTTTTTTTTTTTTTTTTTTGCGGCACCGGGGATTGAACTCACAGCCTTGCGCCTGCCAGGGCAGGCGCTTAAGCCACTGAGCCAAACTCCCGGCCCTGGTTTTTTGAGGCAGGGTCGCCCTATGTAGCTCAGGTCGGCCTTGCGCCGCGTTGTAGCCCAAGCCGGCCTCGAACTCACAATGCTCCGCCTACCTCAGCCTCCCGAGTGCTGGGATTAAAGGTGTGCGCCACCACGCCCGGCTAAGGAAAGTATTATTTTGCAAAAATAATTTTTTTTTTTTTTTTTTTTTTTGCAGCACCAGGGATTGAACTCACAACCTCACGCCTGTGAGACAGGCACTTAAGTCACTGAGTCAAACTCCCGGCCGTGGTTTTTTGAGGCAGGGTCGCACTGTGTAGCTCAGGTCGGCCTTGCGCTTGCGTTGTAGCCCAAGTTGCCCTCGAACTCACAATGCTCCTCCTACCTCAGCCTCCTGAGTGCTGGGATTAAAGGTGTGTGCCACCACACCCAGCTGCAAAAATAATTTATTAATGCATAATGAGTGGATAGTAAAAATGCAAAAAAATATATATTTCTGCCAGGCCTTGGTGGTAGATGCTTGTAATCCCAGCACTTGGGAGGCTGAGGCAGGAGGATCACCACTAGTCTGAGGCCAGTCTAGGCTACACAGTGAGTTCAAGACTAGCCCAAACTACATAGCAAGATCCTACCTCAAAACAAAAACAAAAACAAAGACAATAATGACAAAAGAACCCAAAGATATATTTCTGGCTGTAGATTAAGTTCAAAGATGTTTGAGAAATGTTACTTTAGACTTATTAAATGAGACCATGTATGGAAGTCATTCAGTGTAGCATCTGCACACAGTAAGTGCCTAATAAATGTTTGCTGTTATCATTGGTATCGGTAATTACTGTCATGCTGCCTGGGCCTGACCGTGCAGTGTAGAAGCTGGGCGGGGTGGGCTCTCTGCTGGCTCCTGGTGCAGCCTGGACTTCCTCCCCACCAGCTAGGGCCCTCAGGCTGCCTAGTGCAGGGCCTGGAGCCAGAGCAGACCTGCTGGATGTGAGTCCAGGCATCACAGCCTGTGCCCATAATCCTATTCTCTAAGAGGCTGAGACAGGAGGATGGAAAATTCAATGGGCAATTTAGTGATTTAGTAAGGCCTTGTCTCAAAAAGAAAAAAGGAGGAGGAAGAGAAGAAGAAGCAGAAGGACTGCCAGGCAGTGTTGTACGTACCTGTGATCCCAGCACTTGGGAGGCTGAGGCAGGAGGATCACCTCAAGTTGGGACCAGCCTGAGTAGATACTGAGTTCAAGGCCAGCCTAGACTACATAGTGAGATCCTGTCTCAAGAGAGAAAACGCATGTGACAGACTTGATGGCTGGAGGTGGGACAGAGGGAAAGCAGCCCTTGGCATCATCCCAGTCTGGACCCTTCCCACTACCTGACCCTGACCCTGCTCCAAAACCTGCCATCCCATTGCCCTAGGCTGGCGGCCTCATGGTCAAGGGCATTGGTGATAAATGAGCGTGAGGAGTCCAGTGGGAAGTGAGGGGGAAAGTGGGAACTGGGGCTGACTGGCACTGAGGCTTCTCTAGAGGGATACAAATTCAAATCTAAAACCCTGTGAGTAGGGACAGAAAGTTTGTGGCCCCCACTTAGGGCCACAGGAAAGGAGTAGGCTCTGGTTGCTTCTGCCCCCACCCCACACCGCTAACAGTTCTCTCTCTTTCTCCTTTCCTTTTCCTTCCCTTCCCTTCCCTTCCCTTTCTCTGTCTTTTTTTTTTCTTTCCTTTCTTTTCTCTCTTTCTTTCTTTCTTTCTTTCTTTCTTTCTTTTCTTTCTTTCTTTCTTTTTAGTACTGGGGATCAAACTCACAACCTTGCGCCTGCCAGGCAGGCACTTAGGCCACTGAGCTAAATCACCAGCCCTTTTCTTTCATTTTTGGAGACAGGGTCTTGCTATGTACCTCAGGCTGGACTTGAACTCGTAGTGATCCTCTTGCCTCAGCCTCTCTGGCCCAGCCTTAACAATATTCTTGAGGGATCAAGGGTCTTTCTTGTAGCTAGAGTTCCTGGAAGGGCATCCTGGGTCTCTGTGCAACCCTGCTCAGTCCCACCCTGCCTCTTACCACTGCTCCTTCGAGAGAAGACAAGGGATTCCTGAGTCCTGAGCTCCAAGGGGTCACAGGTCCCTCTGCTAGAGGGTGACAGACAGAAGTAAACAGAGGGAGACTGGAAGGTTCCGGTGGGGGAGGGGAGGGAATTCTGTAGAGCCAGAGAGGCCAAATGGTGAGAAAAGGAGAGGGCGGGCTGGGCGATGGGGAAGGGTCAGGCTGAGCCTGGCCTGTGATGACATTTGGGGCTGAATGATTCTTTGTCGTGGGGGCTGTCATGGGCATTGTAGGGTGCTGAGTGGCATCCCTGACCTCTCCCCACAAGATTCCTGAATCATTCCTTCCCTCCAAGGTGACCGCAACATCTCCAGATAGTGTCAAGTATCCCCTGGAGGAGAGCTGAAGTGGTTACACGGTGGGAGAATAGAGACCCCAGCCCATAGGCAGCCTTGCCCCCAAACAAAAAAACCCTAAAACTTTGTCTAGAGCAGTGACTTGACAAACTAATGCTGGGCATGGAGGCGAACATCTGTAATCCCAGCCACCCAGGAGGCTGAGGTAGGAGGATCACAAATTGAGCCCAGTTTGGGCAATTCAGCAAGAGCCTGTCTCAAAAATGAAAAAAATGAGCCAGGTATGGAGGTGCACACCTGTAATCCCAGCACTCAGGGAGGCTGAGGCAGGAGGATCCCCGTGAGTTCGGGGCCAGACAAAAAATGAGCCAGGTGTGGTGGTGTGTGCCTGTCATCCAAGCACATGGGAGGCTGAGGCAGGAGAATTGCCATGAGTTTGAGGCCAGCCTGGGATACATAGTCAGTTCAAGGGTCAATCGGGACTGTACAGTGAGACCTTGTTTAAAAAAAAAAAAAGAGGGGGTGTTGGTGTGAGAATGTAGCTCAGGGCAAAAGCCCTGTGTTTAACCTCCAGTACTACAGAAATCAATCAATCAACCAATAAAAAGTAAAGAGGGCTAGGGTTGTGGCCCAGTGGTAGGGCACTTGCTGAGCAGGCATAAAGCCCTGGGTTGGTTCCTCAGCCATGTAAAAAATATGAAAAACAAAACAAACTACACATGAAGCAAGGATTCTTTGAAGGAAGCAGAAATCATCGCTGGTTGAGAACAAACCAGGCAGGGTCCTCACAGCTGTGCCCCGCCCCCAGCCTGCACAGCGCGGGAGGTGTCGGGGGTGCTAAGGAGCCTGGGCTCGGTCTCCAGGGCTTGAGTTCAATCGCCAGCCCTCCAGTTCTGCCACCTAATGGTTGTGTGCCCTTCGGCAAGTGTTCAGGGCTTCTGCCTCAGCTTATCTGATTTTAAGGAGCAAAGGTCTCTACCTCTTAGATTCCTGCGGCGCTTAGGAAGCTGAGGCAGGAGGATCTTGAGAGTTCAAGGCGAGTTTACATAGCAAGATTACTAGGGCATAGAGGGTGCTTAATACATGTCACCCATCATTACTACTATCAGGGTGGGAGGCCATTAACTCTGAGACTCCTAAGAAAGACCTCGAGCTAAGACCCTCAGCCTCGCGCAGGGGTCTCAAACTGGTAGCCTGCCGGCAACCGCTGGTGTTTTGGTTGACCTACGCAGTTTCTCATTTGAAACATTAAAGTCTCTCCAGGGACTCGGCACAGTGCAATGAAGAAGCACCCAGACTCTGAAGCCAGCCTCCCCCGGGTGCGGGTGATGACCTTGAGTAAGTAGCTTCCTCTATTTGTGCCTCAGTTTCTCCATCTGTACCAGCAGGATCGGCAGAGGACCAAAACTTTCACGAAGATGCAGTGGGGTTGTCATCGGTAGCAGAGTAGCCCAGGTGCCGGCGTTGCACCAGTGACTAGCACGGGCGTCCCGGCGGCTGCTGCAGCCCCGCCGCCTCCGCACCGGGACCTGGTGCGCCGCGGGGAAGTGGATGTTGCGGCACGGAGAAGAGCGGGAGTTGGGAAGGACTTAACTTTTCACTGCAGGGCCTGCGTCCTGGCTGTCCGCGGCGAGGCGCGGCGCGGCGGGGGCCTCCTGGGTCCCAGGCCCGCAGGCCTGGAGGCCGGACAGAGCCGGGTGGGGGCAGGGCGGGGGCGCGGGCGTCCGCGGGGTCCGAGCGGCCGGCGCGCGAGTGAAGGTTACCGCTTCCCGGCGGGGCGGGGGCGCGCGCTGTTGCTGGGGTCTGCGGGGCCTGCCTGCGCCCGCGGCCCCCCTCCTTCCCGGCCAGCCAGTGAGCGGTACCCGCCGCCGTTGCCAGGGGAAACTCGCCGCCCCGTTACCCAGCAACAGGGCTGGCCCAACCAGGCGCGAGGACCCCCAGGCCCCGCCCGCCGCTGCCCACCGCGTGCCCAATGCCAAGCGGGCAGAGCCGGCCCGGCTCCCGGAGACGGCGAGCGCGCTCATTGGCCGCCGCCGCGTCCGCCCGGATCTGGGGGAGCCCTCGGCGCAGGGGGCGGGGAGCCGGGCCCCGGGGAGCTGCCGGGCGCGCGGCCCAGGCCGGCTGGGGTGAGACCCCGGCTGCGCCCGTCCACTTGCTCACCCCCCCAGCGGGGACTGGGATGCGCTGGAAACGGGGCCCGCGTGTCCCCCGGGAGGGTACCATGGAGCTGGCCTTGTGAGGTTAGCCACCAAGGCCTCCCTTCCAGAAGGAGACCTGTGTGTCCTGACCCTGTGAAGACGGACTGGTTTGTCCCCACCCCCAACAGGATTCGACCCTGGTGGCTTTTGAAAATAGGAAGCCTTCCTAGAAAAGAACCCAGGTGTCCTGGCCCGATAAAAATAGGGGCACCTCCTCCCCCGGAGGAGCCAGGCAGGTCCGGACTCATGGGAACAAGGATGTGAGTCTCTTTCCCCCAGGGAATGCTGGTGTCCCAGTCCTGGGCACTGAGGACTGAGTCCCCTCCACGAGGGGACCCAGGCTTGTCTGGGTGCCCCAGGCCCACAGGAACACCCAGGCTTTTGGCGCAGGCCCTAAGAGGCTTCCCAAGGCCAGGGCACTCTGACCTCAGCTGGCGCATGCAGGACATGATGCTCACCTGCCCGGCCCGGGGTGCAGACCCGCCCCCAGCCTTTCCCCAGGGCCCGGCTTGTTGATCTCCGGGGACCAGGACATTGACCTCTCAGTCCTTTCTCTACTCCTTGGCGTCCCAGCTGGAATCTAAGACCTGGATCTCTCAGCACCCCCATTGCCAGACACCTGGCGCGGTGACTCAGCCCCCTGCAGGGGTGGTGGCAGGGGGGCTTCTGGGTCGGGGCTCTCCAGTGTCAGAATGAGATGCCCAAGACTCCGGACCTGGAAGGTCAGCCTCTCAGTAGCATTAGTTGGCCACTGTGATCTGGGTTGGAAGCCTCCGGTCCCTAGGGATCCTGAGGTGCATGCAGCCTTAGACCCCTGGAGAGAGGCCCTGATTCCTCGGTCCCCATCCCAAGGAGAGCTCAGGAGAAAACGCAAGCTCCAGACCTTGGCTCCTGACCGCCGAGCGGCCAGGTGCGGCTCGCCCCCGCCCTGGTACCTGGGGGGGGGGCGGAGTCGAGGATTACTCAGCCTCCAGAATGAGGCGATGACATCATCCTGGGGGGGTTGACTAATGGCCGCGCTGGGGGGGGCGGGGAAGTTTACCCGGTAACAGCGCCTGCCGCGCGCCGGCCCCGCCCCCAGGAAGGGCTGGAAGGGGGAGGGATTGCACAAGCACGTGTACACAAATGCACACACACAGGCCCACCCCGCGTCCCTCCCACAGCGTCCCGCATCACACCCAGCTACCCCCCCCCCCGCCGCAAGGGCAGGTGTGTGTGTGTGTGTGTGTGTGCGTGTGTTTGTGTGCTGGAGAGATTTCTATAGGACTGTGGTCAGTGTGCTGCGTTAGGAGACTGGCATATTAGGATAGTGGTTGTGTCAGTGTGCTAATGTGTGTCACAACTGTGTGTTCCTGTGATGTGTATGTCAGCATGCCACATTTGTCACAATGCCACATGTGCAGGAAGATGCTGTGACAGTGTTA
The DNA here is from genome assembly GCA_004363535.1 of Dasyprocta punctata. Lineage (NCBI taxonomy): Eukaryota > Metazoa > Chordata > Mammalia > Rodentia > Dasyproctidae > Dasyprocta > Dasyprocta punctata. The sequence continues at coordinate 8,790 of RJWM01007747.1, read as the reverse complement.
GGTGTCAGTGCACGCCTGTATAATTCTCTGGCGTGCTGTGGGAGTGGGGTGGTCTGTGCTATTCTGGGCAGCATGTGCACCAATGAATGACACAGTGTGTCCTTGTGGTCCTGTTTTATGTGGCACTGAGACCAAATACGTGCCACAGTGAGGTGCATTAGTGGGAAAGTTTGTGAACACATTGTGTCACTGTCCTCTTGTGTCACAAGTGTGTGTGGTTGTGCCTACAATGCTGTGTCAATGTAGTTGTGTCTGTCACTATAATTGTGTCTGCAGGGGCGGGGGATTTAGCTCAGTGGCATAAGTGCCTGCCTGGTAAGTGTGAGGTCATAAATTCAATCCCTGGTACCAATAAATAAATAAATAAAAATATAAATTGGGCCGGGAATATAGCTCAGTGGCACAAGCGTCTGCCTGGCAAGCACAAGATCCTGAGTTCGATTCCCAGTACTAAAAATAAGTAAATAAGCCTGGAGTGGTGGCGCACGCCTTTAATCCCAGCACTCGGGAGGCTGAGGTAGGAGGAGCGTTGTGAATTTGAGGCCGGCTTGGGCTACAACGCGAGCACAAGGCTGACCTGAGCTACATAGTGCGACCCTGCCTCGAAAAACCAGGGCTGGGAGTTTGGCTCAGTGGCTTAAGCGTCTGCCCTGGCAGGTGTGAGGTTGTGAGTTCAATCCCCAGTGCCGTGCAAAAATAAATAAATAAATAAATACATTGTGTCTGCCATGTGTATCAGTGAGACCCTGTGTGTGTGTGTGTGTGTGTGTGTGTGAGACCATGGTGATGTGTGCGCTTGCAGTGCTGTGTCTATATGGGATCACACACCAGTGGGATTGTGTGGCTGTGTGGCGTGGGGCTGTGTGACACCGGGATGCTGAGTTTTGTCTGTCCCACTGTGTGTCTGTGAGAGTGTGGGTCACTCAGTGTCTGTGAATCTGTACCTGCATGGTCGGTGCAGAGTAATCGTGTGTCACCGTGGCTGTGCCCGTCAGGATGATGTCGTGTGTCCACGGATCAGTGTGCACACGTTCATGAGAGTGAGTGTGTGTACTATTGTGCCTCACTGTAATTGTGTCCCAGTGACTGTGTCACTTTGATAGTATGTGTACCAGGACCAACCCGGGGTGGGCCTGTGAGGGTGTCACTGGGACCATGTGTGTCCATGGTGTCGCGTGCCAGTGTGATACTGCGGGCCGGAAGGACCGTGCGGTGTGTGGCGGCGAGCGCGTGTGCCCCAGGAATGCTGTGTGTCACTGCCATGCCTGTGGGCCTGGACAGCGCTGTTGTGTCCCGGGACTGTGTCCCTCACTGAGGTTTGTGCGTCTGTGCGATGCTGTGTCCCTTGCCTGTTCCTAGGACCGGCTGTGTATGTCACTCTGTGTGTCGCTGTGATTGTGTGCGTGCGGAGGGGCGATGCTGCGTGTCCCCGGGACAGTGCGTGTGCGCGCGCCGCCGTGACTGTGTGTCAGCGTGCTTCGCTGGGTGTCGGGGGAAGGTGCGCGTGTCTCCAGGCCTCCTGCCCGAGAACAGCGGCGCTGCTCTCTGATTGGCTGCGGCCGCGCCAGTGAGAAGCTCCCGAATCCTGCGGTAACTTGGTAACTTGGTAACCGGCCCGCGCCGCCGCCGCCGCCGCCGCCGCCACCGCGGGGAGGGGGTTGGGCGGGGTGCGGCCCGGCCGGATCCGCAGGGTCCACCCCTGCGGGCTACCCCAACCGGAGCGCCGCTGCCCTGCTCTCCCCACCCCTCCCCGCCTCCTCTACATCCCAGTCCCCTACTTTGACTGCATCTCCCTGGCTTCAGAGTCGCTCGCCTGCTTCCCGCATCTCTGCTACTCCATTGGTCTCTCACTGTCTCTATCTTTGTCTCCCAGGTCCCAACTCTTGTTTCTTCCACCTCCGTCTCTGCTCTGTGCCCTAAAAGGGCTGTCAATCGGACGAGGCGGCGCACGCCTGTAATCTCAGCACTCTGGGAGGCTGAGGCAGGAGGATCTCAAATTCAAGTCCAGGCTGGACAACTTAGCAAGACCCTGTCTCAAAATAGAACATCGAAAAGGTCTGGGGGATTGCGGCTCAGTGAGAAGGCCCTGGGTTCAATTCCCAGTACCGGAAAACACTCAATGACATAGAGTGTCGTCTCTCCTTGTCTCTGAATCTCTTCGTCTGTGTCTTTCTGTCCCCTCTATGCTCGTCTCCTCTTTCCCTCTTTCTCTCTCTCCATCTGACTTGCCTAGACTTTCCTTAAATCAGTCTCTTGGCTCCCTCGCCTGTGCCTCAGTCTCCCCTCTGGTCTCTCGCCCGGCTCTCTCTCTCCCCGCCCCGCAGCCATGCTTGGACACACTTGTAACCTGCGGAGAGGCCGGACCGCGGTCCCGTCCGCCCTTCCCCGCAGGCCCGGGCGCCTGGCAGCAGGCCCCACGCAGGGCAGACGCCAGGAAGGACTTTCCGCCCCGACTCAGCACGGGAGCTTTATCGCTCCGGCCAGGCGGAGGCCAGAGGCCCCGCGGCTTCCGGAGGCGCCCGGGCGGGATGAGCTCACTGCGAGTTGGCCGGGATTTCATCAGCTTCCTCTGCCGAGTCGCCCCCGCCGCTCTCCCTGCGCGGGCCGAGCGCGCCGATCCGCCGGGCGCCTGCTGCCCCCGCGCGGCGAGCCGTGGAAGCGCGGGCGCCCGAGGAAGCCCACTTCGCTCTTCTGCTAGGGGCGCGGTGAGCGAGAGCCGGTTGGTCGCCACAGGAGCCCAGGAGGAGGAGGAGTTGAGGAGGAGGAAACTTTCTCATCTGAGCGGTGCTGGATACAGAGTCCAGGGCCTCCGAATGCTAAGCGTGTGCTCTGTCCCTGCGCTACGCCCCCCAGCCCGATATGGACTATGTTAAATCCCATTAGAAATCAGGGATCAAGGGAAGAGGAAACGGCCGCCTAAGGTCACACAGCTGGTGCACCGCGCCTTCCAGTTCACGTGGCAAAGAGGATGCTCGTAATCAGTCGCCAAGGTGTCCATTCAGCTTTGGAGGCCAGCGCAGTCTGGGCACTGGTTACAGCTGTGAACCGAAGTCACCCAAAGTCACCCAAATCCTGATTTACTGGGGCCGGGGGAGACAGCAATGCATTGACAAACATAGCTCAGAATATGAAGTGAATTTTCAGGCTGCGGATTTAGCTCAGTGGCATAAGCACCTGCCTGGCAAGTGCAAGGTTGTGAGTTCGATCCCCGATACCAAAAAAAAAAAAAAAAAAAACAGTGAATCTTCAAGCCCGGAATACCCCTGTAATCCCAGCACTCAGGAGGCTGAGGCAGGAGGAGCACCATGAGTTTGGGCACAGGTGGGCTACATAGTGAATCCAAGGCCTGCCTAAACTACATGGTGAGACCTTGTCCCAAAACCCAAAAATCCAATTACCCTCCCCAAAAAACCCCCAAAGTGAGCCTACAAATAGAAAAAGGAAGCAGAACCGGGTGTAGTGGTACACCCCTATAATCCCAGCACTCAGGAGGCTGAGGCAGGAGGATCACTGTGACTTCAAGGCCAGCCAGGACAACATAGTGAATCAAAGACCAGCCTGACCTACATAGTGAGACCCTGACCCAACAACAAAACAGGATTGGGATATTTCCCTCTGGGTTTTTTTTTTTTTTTCTTTTGCGGCACCGGGGAGTGAACTCACAGCCATGCGCCTGCCAGGGCAGGCGCTTAAGCCACTGAGCCAAACTCCCGGCCCTGGTTTTTTGAGGCAGGGTCGCACTATGTAGCTCAGGTCGGCCTTGCGCTCGCGTTGTAGCCCAAGCCGGCCTCGAACTCACAACGCTCCGCCTACCTCAGCCTCCTGAGTGCTGGGATTAAAGGCGTGCGCCACCACGCCCGGCTTTCCCTCTGGTTTTATGGCTCATTGATTAGTGGTCAAATTTATTCACTTGACAGTCTTTTTTTTTTTTTTGTACTGGGGATCGAACTCATGATCTCGAACTTGCCAGGTAAGGGCTTGTACCACTGAGCTAAATCTCTGGCTCAACAATAAAACAAAATAAAACAAAACAGCTTGGGATATAGCTCAGCAGCACAGGCACCTGCCTGGCAAGTGCAAGGTCCTGAGTTAGATTCCCGATATCCCCCCACCAAAAAAGCCCCAAACAAATCATGTTAGATGAGAAAAGAGGGGATAGGGGTATAGCTCAGTGATAGAGCTCTCTTATGTGGCATAATAAGGCGCTGAGTTCCATCCCCAGCACCACAAAAGTGAGCACAATAAATAAATAAATAAAATTTAAAAACTTTTAGGGCCAGGTATGGTGGAGCATGTCTGTACTTGTGAGGCCGAGGAGGATCATCACCATTTCAAGGCCAACCAAGACTACATAGCAAGACCCTCTCTGTCAGGCATGGTGGCACACTCCTTTAATCCAGCACTCAGGAGGCAGGAGGATTGTTGTGAGTTCTAAACCAGCGTGGGCTACAAAGTGAGTTCAAGGCCAGCCTGAACTGTATAGTGAGACCCTGTCTCAAAAAATAGGGCTGAGGATTTAGCTTAGTGGCATAAGCACCTGCTGGCAGGCTCAAGGTTGTGAGTTCGATTTCTGGTACAAAAAAAAAAAAAGACCCTCTCTCAAAAAACAACAAACAGCAACAACAAAATATGCTTCTTTTGAGACAGGGCCTTACTATGTAATTCAGGCTGACCTCAATCCTCCTGCCTCAGCCTCCCAAGTGCTGAGATTATTTGCACTACCACACCTGGCAAAAACAAAAACTGCTCAGTGGCACAGTGCCTGCCTAGTGAATTTGAGGTTCTGAGTTCAGTTCCCAGTACCAAGACAAAACAAAAGAAGCAAACAAAAGCACACAGGACTGGGATATAGCTCAGTGTGAAGGCCCTGGGTTTAATTCCTAGTATCACAATAAACAACTGGGGACCAGACACGTAGTTGGCGGGGGCTTTTAGGGTGAGATGGTGAGACAACGCATGTAATGAAGTGAGACAAAAGTGGGTTTTTTGGATTTTTTTTGCTTTTTGCTTTTTTGGCGGCATTGAGGATTGAACCAGGGAGTCAGGGTACTGAGCTACACTCCCAGCACTCCCTTTTTTGTAGTGAGAATTGAACCCAGGGCCTTTGGACTGAGTTACATCCCCTAAAGACAACAACAACAACAACAACAACAACAAAACCAGAGACAGGGTCTTGCTAAATCACTAAGTTGCCCAGGCTGGGCTCCAATTGTGACCCTCCTGCCTCAGCCTCCAGAGTACTGGGATTATGTACAGGTATTTGTCCCCGAAGTACAGACCCTTTTGGTGGGCTAGTGATACCACAGCAATCAAACCAGAGAAGGCTTAAAGCAAGCATAAAACTCTCTGTTCAATGTCAGCAGGAGAGGCCTGCGATCTGTGCTCCTCCAGGCAGGCTCCTGGGGTCACCTCTTCTGTCCCCTCCACCTCCCTCTACTGCCCCTGGCCCCACCAGCATCCCAGAGTCTTGGTACCATGAATTTCTTTTGGTTTTAGCGCTTTTTTTTTATTTTATTTTTTGGGTACCCAGGATTGAACTCACAACCTCACGCCTGCCAGGCAGGTGCTTAGGCCACTGAGCTAAATCCCTGGCCCTATTTTTTGAGACAGGGTCTCACTGTGCAGTTTAGATTGGCCTTGAACTCACTTTGTAGCCCAGGCTGGTCTAGAACTCACAACAAACCTCCTGCCTCAGCCTCCCGAGTGCTGGGATTAATGGTTTTAGCTTTTTTTTTTTGGTGGCACCGGGGATCAAACTCACAACCTGGCACCTGACAAACAGGGCTTAAGCCACTGAGCCAAACTCCCAGCCCTAGTTTTTTGAGGCAGGGTCGCACTATGGCCGGCCTTGCGCTCGCGTTGTAGCCCAAGCTGGCCTCGAACTCACAACGCTCCACCTACCTCAGCCTTCTGAGTGCTGGGATGAAAGGCATGCGCCACCACGCCCAGCTCGTTTTAGCTTTATGAGACAGGGTCTCACTCTGCAGTTCAGGCTGTCATTGAACTCATACCTAGCCTAGGCTGGCCTCGAACACAGTGATCCTCCTACCTCAGCCTCCCTAGAGCAGGCATTCTAGCTCTTTTAATTATTTAACGTTTGACTTGTCCTGGAGAAAGTAAGCTCCATGGCAGCAGTCAAAGAATAATTCTCATTTCACAGGTCGGATAACCAAGAAGGCTAGCTGCCAGTAGGTTCTCAAGCTTGTGGGGGCCATTTTTTTTTTTTTTTGTTTTGTTTTTGTTTTTCTTTTTTGCGGCACTGGGGGTTGAACTCACAACCTTGCGCCTGCCAGGACAGGCGCTTAAGGCACTGAGCCAAACTCCCAGCCCTGGTTTTTTGAGGCAGGGTCGCACTACGTAGCTCAGGCCGGCCTTGCGCTCGCGTTGTAGCCCAAGCCGGCCTCGAACTCACAACGCTCCACCTACCTCAGCCTCCTGAGTGCTGGGATTAAAGGCGTGCGCCACCACGCCCGGCTTGTGGGGGCCATTTGTTGAAGGAATGCCCGCCAGCATGTCAAACTTGGTGGGCGCTGACCCGCCCCATGGTGGTGAGTGGGAAACATCGCCACGGGGCTGTCAAATTGCCAGCCAGAACTTCCGGATTTCCCTTAGCCAGTTATCAACTGTATACTGGTCCCGTTGCACGTTTAAACACAAAGCATTTTTATGGTTGCTTCTTGAATTTTTTTTTCCAGTCAGGGTCTCTCGACATACTAGGCTGGCCTTCAGTTTGCTCTGTAGCTCAGACAGTCCTCAAACTTGTGACCCTCCTGCCTCAGCCTCGCAGAACGCTGGTATTCCAGTTGTGCAGCACCACGTCTGGCCCCTTTTCTTTGCTTTTTTAAAATTTAAACAAGAAGCCGGGCGTGGTGGCGCAAGCTTTTAATCCCAGCACTCGGGAGGCTGAGGTAGGCGGAGCGTTGTGAGTTAGAGGCCTGCTTGGGCTACAACGCGAGAGCGCAAGGCCGGCCTGAGCTACACAGTGCGACCCTGCCTCAAAAAACCAGGGCCGGGAGTTTGGCTCAGTGCCTTAAGCGCCTGCCCTGGCAGGCGTGAGGTTGTGAGTTCAATCCCCGGTGCCGCAAAAAAAAAAAAAAAAATAAATAAAAATAAAATAAAATAAAATTTAAACATTACTTATTGGCCAGGTGCAGTTGTGCACGCCTGTAATTCCAGCACTCTGGGAGGCTGAGGCAGGAAGATGGCAGTTTGAGGTGAGCCAGAGTGATTTAGTGACTTAGCTAGACCCTGTCTCAAAATTAAAAATAATGATAAAGCCGGGCATGGTGGCGCATGCCTTTAATCCCAGCACTTGGGAAGCTGAGGTAGGAGGAGCGTTGTGAGTTCGAGGCCAGCTTGGGCTACAACTCGAGCGCAAGGCCGACCTGAGCTACACAGTGTGACCCTGTCTCAAAAAAACCAAGGCTGGGAGTTTGGCTCAGTGGCTTAATCGCCTATCTGGCAGGTGCGAGGTTGTGAGTTCCATCCCCGGTGCCACTAAATAAATAAATAAATAAATAAAATAAAATAAATAATAAAAGAGAGCTGAGTGTAACTCAGCATAAAGTCCTTGGTTTCAATCTGAAGTACCAGGAAAGAAACAACCCTGGGGACTGAATGCCATGATTCTGTACCACTGAACTGCACCTCCAGCCACCCAATTTCTTTTTTTCTTTTCTCTTCTCTGGTTTTTTTTTTTTTTTTTTTTTTTTGCGGCACCGGAGATTGAACTCACAACTTTGCGCCTGTCAGACAGGCACTTAAGTCACTGAGCCAAACTCCCGGCCCTGGTTTTTTTTTGAGGCAGGGTCACACTGTGTAGCTCAGGTCAGCCTTGTGCTCGCGTTGTAGCCCAAGCCAGCCTCGAACTCACAAAGCTCCTCCTACCTCAGCCTCCCGAGTGCTGGGATTAAAGGCGTGCACCCCCACACCTGGCTCTCTTTTCTTTTCTTTTCTTTCTTTTTGTACCAGGAATTGAACTCAGCTGAGCTATATCCCCGACCCTTTTTTTTCCATTTTTTTGAGCCAGGGTCTTGCTATGTAGTTTAGGCTAGTCTTGAACTCACAATGATCCTCCTGCGTCAGCCTCCTGAGTGCTGGAATTATAGGTGTGTGCCACTACACCTAGTTTAAAGTTTAGAATTCTTGTGCTACATACATATAGTTATCCCTCATTATCTGCAGGGGATTTTTCCAGGACCCCCGAGAACACCCAAACCTGCATAGCCTGTCTCTGTCTTTCTCTCTCCCATTTGTCCAGTACTGGGAGTATTGGATCCGTAGCATCATTCACGCAAGGTAAATGCTCTACCATGGAATTACATCCCAGTCCTTTTTTGGGACTGGCAATCCATCTCAGGACCTCATGCTTGCCAGGCAGGCACTGTGCCACTGAGTTATATCCCTGGCTCTCCGGCTCTCTTTAAATTTTTTTTGTTTGAGACAGGGTCTCACTAGGTAGTTCAGACTGACCTTAAACTCAGTATGTAGCTGGGGATTTAGCTCAGTGGTGTAAGCGCCTGCCTGGCAGGCATGAGTTTGTGAGTTTGATCCCTGGTACAAAAAAAAAAAAAAAAGAGAGAGAAAAAAAAAACTCAGTATGTAGCCCAGGCTGACCTTGAATTCATGGTGATTCTCCTGTCTCAGCCTCCCCACTGGTGGGAAGCTCCACCACACCTGGCCTTCAAACCTCATTTTAAGGGCTGGGAGTTTGGCTCAATGGCTTAAGCACCTGCCTGGCAGGCACGAGGTTGTGAGTTTGACCCGTGGAACCAAATAAAATAAAATAAA
>RJWM01007746.1:0-76401 GCA_004363535.1 Dasyprocta punctata | reverse complement strand
CACCCACACACCTCCTTACTGGCTCTAAGCTAACCATGAATAAGGCACCCTCCTGCCAACCCACCAACCACCCCCAAAACCCTAAAAAGTAGGTCAAGGGCAAGTAAACGACAGAAGCTGCAGGAAGACCCGCGGAAGAGACGCTGTCAGGTGGAGGCGCCTGGAAGCAAATCCAGTTATGGCAAGTTGCCAGGGCGAGGCGGGGCAAGTGGTCCTGACAAGCCCAGAACAACGTCCCATGGCTTCTCCGTCTTCCCGGCGCCCCCTACCCTGATTCTTTTTCACCAGAGCGGCTATCTGTCTTCTTCTTTCCTCCCCCTTCCTTTCCCTCTTGCAAATAAAGTATCTTCCTACTGTTAAACTTCATCCCTCCAGCTTTTGAGTGGGCTGAGTCTCTGACCCTGGTAAGCTCTCACTGCTGCAGAGCACCCGGGCTGCCCAGGACACAGCATCTATAGTTCCCTGATCAGGAGCCAGATGTGACAGTATTTCATTTTAAGTTTTTCCAAATACTTTCTCAATTTTTTAATGAATGCCCCAGAGTATAAGAAACTAATATATTTCTTGCCATTGAAAAAAAATCATAGAATCTTGGTTTATCCTCAAGTGAAGTTACTAGAAGATATTTTCTGGGAAATATTTAATGATTGTTACAAATTTGTGTTAATAAAATGGAAATAACCTAAGTATTCATGAGAAACTGCAAACAAATGCACAGTTCACATCAGGCTTCCTCTTCACTTCATGATGAAATTTAAGGCTAAAAGAGACAAAAGGAGGCATAATCAATATTCTCTTCCCATCTACAATTTTTGAACAGTTTTCTTAATCTATATCTGGGATGACATTTTTACAGAAATTGAGTTTCATACATTGCAAATTGATATGACAATAAGTAGCCACTGAATAAACTGGAAAGGAGAAAGAAAATTTAAAAGTTATTTAAGTAATCGGTAAAATCCAATATTACAAATCGTTTTTCAGTATTTAGTTAAAATTACATTGGCCTTGAAACACCCAAAGACCTCAGTCCTCCTCACCCCTGCCCACACCAATTAGGCTGGGAATTTGAACCAAACCGCTGAAAAGAATTACGTACAGTAAACATACCTAATAAAATTTCCAGACCACAAATTGGAACAAAAAATCTTTGAGGCCCAATATTATTCACATTGTTTTGCTCTATTCTGATTAATTTTTTTGCTTTACTTCGTATTCTATTTTGATTGGTTTTATTCTGTTTCATTTTTGAGTTGATTTTACTATACCTGATGGAATGGTCAACTATTGTGAAGATAACAAGATATACTATAGTAGCTATTGTTTTCCTTGTATCTTACTTTGAAGTTCTGTACCAGTTCTTCAGTTTGTTTTGATTGACTTTGTTCTGTTATGTTTCATTGGATTTTACTATCTTTAAAATAAAATTTAAAAATAAATAAATAAGGCTTATAGACAAAAATATATATTGGTATTAGAATTTCACTTTGAGATTAGAGAAATGGTCCATAGAATGATTACAGTGTTAGTATTTTATCATGTTTTATAAAGATGTGAATATAATTATTTTCTTAATATCAATCACCAGAATTCCTGCTGGGTGGGACCTTGTTTGGGATAATTCTGTAGGGCAGAAGAATCTGTGGGGTAACAGTGATATTTCTGTCACTTTTCATGAACAGGAATGTATTTTAATTTTTCTTGACAAGTTGGTGAAGACGGAGAAAGACAAGAGAGAAGACAGAAAAGTGGACTGAATCTAGAGGCACCAAAATGAAGGGCCATTGCTCAGAGAGCTAAAGAATTTGTGAAAGTAGTTTCTCTGCTGTGATGAATCCCTGCCAGGGTTCCCTGAAACATTTCCCTGAACTATATCTTGCTCATAGAACTAGAAAAAGAACCTGAGTTAAAACACTGACCATGTTGGAAGGAGCAGGAGCCCAGGAAGCCAGGGGTCTAGGGCATGGGGATATGACAATACAAGTCTACTCCAGAACATCAAATTTGTGAGCTTCTATTATGTTTTGGATCTTAAATGTCCCCCAAAAATAAGACTTTGCTCCTAGCTAATGGCATTATTGGGAAGGGGCGTTAATTGACTTACCTGAGGTCACGCAGCTGGAAAAGGAGCAGGGCTTTGGACCCAGAAATGGGTTCTGAAGTCCACACTCCACGTCAATTCTACTTCTCAAATAAAATGAAAGAAATGATTCAGACTAACTGTGTAAGCACGAGGTGAGTCTTTTCTTGGGCGTTTTAGTTAGATCTCTCATTGCTTTGCATAGGAAATGTCATCTGTTTCTGATTCCTGATAGTCTGTTATAAATGAGTAGACAAGTCTCAGAGTTTGACTAATTGCTCCAGTTCATCTCTGGCCCAAAGCACAAGTTTATATTGAGTGTTTTCATGAGCATAAGAATGACACATCACATTTTCTTCTAAGAAAGCAAATTCATTCATATGTTGAAGACCATGAGAAGGCAGGTTTTGCATGTAGCATGTTTCTCTCAGATTTGACCATCATTAGATGTTCCCATTGCTTTTGGACTAGAGCATGTTTTTGTCTAATAATGGAGCATATCCTGCTAAAACACACCAGCTCTACTCAGGAGAGAGCAAGGCTCCAAGAGTCACAGTAAGAAAAGATGCATTAGTCTCTGGTGCCTGTCATGCATTCACCTGCTTGATCACTGCTCTATAAATTAAACAACTGAAGTACTGGCTTGGGTACAATAAGTAGTGCAATGTAACTGACTTTGAATTCGCATTTGAATCAACTGAATGTTTTATTTAAGATGTGGAAGTAAAATATAAATGGAAGACTCTGAGGAAGCATGAACTAGATAATCCTGTAAGAAGTGCCAGGAGGGCCAACCAACAAGAGGGTGTTGTCATAGTTACCAGGAAACACAGCCTAGACACTTAAAAGTCAGAAAGACAACAAAAATGTGCAAAATAAGCTCTTTAGACTGTAGTCATCATCTTCTCTGTACTTGGTCTTGACCTATGCAACCAAGGCAGAAGAAAAGAGTCTTCATCCTGCCCCCTGGCAATGAACAACCTTCCTTAGGAAGTTTTCTCTCTGGGTCTCTGTAGCTTATCAGCTAGGGCACAGCCACCTTACAGGGCAGATCGTTCCTAATTAGAAAATGTACTTGGCCTGTCTAACGCTGATGGAAGCCCATGGCCAGCAGAATCTCAGAGAAAACTATGGTCCAGCTGAATAACAACACTTTCATCTGCCCCATGTCAGGAAGGGAACTGCTTTTGTCTCAGTGGACAAATCTGCAGCACAAATCTAACCATGACTTGTCAATTACCCCGGCACATTTGGTGCTCACTTTTATTTATCATATTTCATTCAGATTTAAATGTGAAATTCAAATGTGTGTAGTGGACAAAGGGAGCATAACCACAAGGATTATCCAGTTACTAATGGATAAAGCACAAAAAGAAAGGCAGAATGAGAGAGGTAAACAGAAAGATGACTTCTCCTTGAAACCAGGCTTAGATATAAATTGGAAGCTAGGTCAAAATTAAAACTGGGCTTCTAGGACAATGAAATAAACATAGTGTTTCTTATTTGTTTTGATTGTTTTTCTCATATAAATGCTTATTGAACTTTGACAAGTTTACTCTTTCTACCAACTTGCACTTAAATTATGAAGGGAGTAATGACAGAAGCAAATTAGAAAGGGGGATGATACTGGTGGGATAGTGAATGGAGTGGAGGAGACAGCACGCAATTTCCGTAGGACTCGTGGTCACTCAGTGCGGAGGCATGCACCTGCAGTGAATGAGTGAGAAACACATGGGTAGTTTCAGCTCTCCTCAGCTCAACAGGGCCCTGTTACACTCCCTGCTGTTCTGTTGTGGACTCTGTATCTCATATACTTCCAGTTCCGCAAAAGGAATCTAAGTACAACTCCACATTTCTTCTAGAACGTCAGTGGGTCGCACCTTAAATTGTGCACTAAAGCAAGCATACAAATTCCACAAAAGGCTGTGTGAGTCTCCCAAATTGCTTTATATGTTATCTTTGAAAATAAATTATCAGGTTTAAGAATGTTATGAATTTAACACATGTTAGAGCACATATATTATAAACATATTCACCTATATTCCACCTTAATATGTGCACAGTATGTCAAGAAAACACAAGAGAATTAACTGAAATATTTCACATAAAATTATCTACTTGGACAAATATCTACAAAATATTTTACAACCAAATATAATATCATAATGTCTATAAAGAATATTTACAAATCTATGAAATAAGAACTACATTTCAATAGCAAGAGGAGTGTAAAATAGCATACACACAAGAAATAAAAAAATACAAAATAACAATAAAAATATTAAAAATGCAAATGATCATCAGTGATAAAAACATTCCCTATGTAATCTTGGGAATGTATTTAAGGGAGGTTTCCAGCGCTGTGAGAACATAGGAACTTTCAGACACTACAATTAGAAGAATAAACTGGGTTTTCCTTTTCATTGCGGGCTTTATAAATGTTCACTTTATAACTTGAATAGGTAATTGTGTTTCCTGGCCTTTGTATCAATGAAATAATAAATATACAAATATTTATGTATACACATATGTCATTTGTCATAATTAGAATTAAAAGCCACTTACATATTCAACAATGGGATAACAAGTAAACAAGTTATTTCATTTTTAGTGGCACATTATTCACTTATCAAAATAATGTTTTTCAATGATGACTAGCAAGGAGCACTTGGTGTAAACTTTAGATGGAAAAGAGATAGATACAAAATTATATATCTAAGATGATCCATACTTACATGTATTGCAATAGTGCCATATCTTAATTTTATTATAACAAATGAAATGTTTTGCTTTTTTTCCTATAGTTTTATTGGCACATATTACTAGAACAATATAGTGAGTTTCTTTATGATATTTTCATACATGCATAGAACTTACTTGGGTCATAGCCACCTTTCTTACTACCCTATCTTACTCCCCTTCTATCCTCCCAACTCCTTTTCACTTCTTTAACAGTTTTGTTTCTATATTCATGTCATACTTTCCCTTAAATTTCATATATGCAAGAAAGCATTCAATAATTGTCTTCCAAAATCTGATTGATTTCAGTTAACATGATGATCTGCATACACATCCATCTTCCTGCAAAACACATGATTTCATTCCTCTTTTTGGCTGACTATAACTCCATTCTATGTATACACTACATGTTCCTTATCCATTTGTCATAGTTTGTGTCTGGATGTCCCCCCAAAGCCTCATGTAGTCATCGGGGTGGGCCTTTCTAAGGCAGCTGAATCTAGTGTTTGTGATGGTTCATTTTCTAGTGCTGGGATTGGCAGTGTGCATGCTGCACCCACCCAGGAGTGGATAACATGCACACAATATAAGGGAGAGAAAGAGGCATGCTCTTCCCTTTTGTGCTTTTGCTCTTGTTGTGTGTGGTATCTGCCTCAGCCACCATGAATCATTGCCCCTCAGCCATGCCACCCTGCCTTGGAGCCAGCTGATTATGGACTGAAATCTCCACAAACTGTGAGCTAAATAAACCTCTCCTTCCTTAATTTGGGGTGTCAGATATTTTGTCTCAGCAACAAGAGAGAAGTAACCAAGATACCATTCATTCATTCATTCATGGGTACCTAGTCTGATTCTATAGTTCCACAATTGTGAATTGTGTCATCAAAAATGTGGGCCTTCAAATCTCTCTAGAGTATGCTGGCTTTAATTGCATCAGGTATACCAGGAGTGGTATATCAAGGTCATATGACATTTTTATTTTCATTTTTATTTTTTTGAAGAACCTACATATCAATTTCCATTGCAGCTGTGCTGATTCACATTCCCACCAGAAGTTTATAAGAATGTTTTTTGTCCTATTTGCTAGTGTCTTACTAGCTAGTTACTTTTTACTCATTGCCGAGACAAAATACCTGACACCCAAAATTAGGAAAGGAAAGGTTTATTTCTTACAGTTTCTCGGGAGTTTCAGTCCTTACTTAGTTGGCTCCAAGTCAGCGTGGTGTGGCAGGGTTGCCGTTCATGGCGGCTGCAAGCCGCAAGGCAAGCTGGCGAGACAGAGAGAGAGAGAGAGAGAGAGAGAGAGAGGTGGAAGAGGAGGACCCGCCTTCCCTTACACTGTATGTTGGCTCCACCCCTGGGTGGGTACAGCACTCTCATTGCCAATCACAGCGCTAGACAACAAACCGAACACAAGCAAGCGCCAGACTTAGCCCAATCAAAAGTACGTGAGGATTTGGGGGCACATAGCACATCACCCAATACAGCTAGCATTTGTAATTTTTTTTTGTATTCTTACTAATAGCCATCTGACTGGGTTGGTTATCTCAATGTTGTTGTGATTTGCATTTTCCTAATAACTAACACTTGAACATTTTTTCATATAATTACCGGCCATTTATACTTCTTCATCTGAAAAGTGTTTTTTTCAATATATTTGCTCATTATTGATCAGGTTACTTGTTCTTTTTTGTGTTAAATGAAAATGTTTTATTTGACACATATGAAAACCCTAAATCAGTGATCAGAACACTGTTTTCTTACACTGCCAAGTAGTAAGTGATTTAGTTTTACAAGATTTAGTCATCGATCAAGAGGAAAAATTAAAGACAAAAGTTTTATATAAGCATTTAAAATGTAATCATTTGTTGTGATTCGTATCTAGATATCCTCATGTGTTTATGGGTGAGGCTTCTGAAGAGCGATTGAATCATGAGGGTTCTACACCTAAATGATATGTTAGGAGGTGGGGCCTGGTTGAAAGTGACAGGTCACTGGCGGTGTGATTTGGTTGGGTACATCTCTCTCCCTGGTTATGCGGTCCGATCTCTGCTACCTGGCTGCCATAACATGAGCAGCTTTCTTCCATAGGCCATTCTCCATGCTCCTTCAAGATTGGCACCAGCTAACTGTGGACTAAAACTCCACAAACTGTGATCCAAAATAAACTTCACCTTTAAATTTCAGGTGTCAGTTACTGTGCTGCAACAACAAGAAAATGAGTCACACAGAGTATCAGGAGTGGATCATTGCTACGACTACCTGACCACGTGGTTTAGAAGAATTTGGAACAGGTTCGTGGGAGGAAGATGGAAATGTTTGGAGCTGTCATTTGGAGAGAAACAGCCCAAAATGTGGTAACCCAACTTGATGGGAGATTCTGGCTGGAGCTCAGAAGACCAGAATGTAGTAAAAGGGCAGATGGTGAAGACAGGCTCAGGAAGTTTCAGTTTGCAACAAGATCTCCTCTGGCAGTTGAACCTTTGTGTCTTAGGCTCTGTCAGAAAGTTTGTCTGCGTTTTGCTTATGTCCTGAGACTTTGCAGGAGACTGAGATTAAGGGTGATGAACTAGTTAATCTGGTAGAGGAAGTTTCAAAGCAGACCAATGTTCACACTCTGGCATGGGTACTGCTTGCTGCTTTTAGTGAGATTTACACTGAGAAATAGGAACAAATGGCCCATTTTTAAAAGTTTCAGTTTTATCAGAAAGAAATGAACTATAATGTTTGAGTAGAAGAGAATTTGGTTGCTGAAAGATTAGAATTAAAAGGAAGTCAAGCACTTTGAGTCAGGAAAATAGGAAGGATAACTTGAGGGTCTCCTAGGAAACAAAAAACCAGAAAAAAGGTACAAATGATATGTATCTTAGCCCTCCTAAAGTAAAAGACTGCTTTGAGAAGAGAGCCTCAAGGCACCCTGCTTGAGAAGAGCCTGTTAGGGAACTGGGCCTCTGGGATTCATTTGGCAGTGTTCAGCCACCTGATTTCAGAAGAAGGCCTGAGAGGCCAGGCAGTGCGCCCTAGAGGGCTGTGTGTGAAGCTGGAAAAGTGAAGCCCAAAGTGTAGTGGGGACCCCAGCAAGTTGGAGATGTGGGGAAAGTGGAATGTCTGCTGAGGAAGATACAGGCAGCGAATGGAGGCTGCCCAGGAGAGAAAGGCCCTGGGGATGTGACTCTTGTGGGAGGGGACTGCCCAAGCCCCCAGAGCTCACTTCTCATCACAGCTTGCCTTGCGCACTGGACATGGAACTACAAGGTTTAATGTTTACCCTGCTGCATTTCGGTATTGCTTTGGTCCCATTCCTTTCTATACCTTTATTCTTCTCTTTTGGAATTGGAATGTTTATCTTGTGCCATTGTATGTTGTCAGTGTTCAAATTTCTTTTTGATTTTTTTTCAGGGGCTCGCAGCTCAGAGGAGACTTTGGATTTGGACTTTTCAGTACTGCTGAAACTGTAAAGGCTTTGGGGACTCCTAGAGAGAGGGACTCAATGCATTTTTCCATAAAGAGATGCGTATGGTTGGTGGAATGCAGGGGTGGAATCTATGGTTTGTGTGTAGATGTCACCCAATAGCCTCAGGTACTCACAGGTGCAGTTTTGGAAGGGGGTTGAATCACAGAGGCCCCACTGCCAAATGTCATGTCAGAAGGTAGTGCCTGGGCAGCAGCTGGTCACTGCTGGTGTGACCTGGTAGGTGGCTCCCCTCCCTGGCTCCTGCCCTCATGGACTGTTTCCTGGCTGCCCCAGCTTTCCTCCTTATGCATGCTGTGTCTCACTTTGAACCAGTTGACTATGGACTGAAACCTCTACAATCTGTAAGACAAAGTAAACCTCTCCTCTTTTAAATCGCTGGTGTTGGGTGTAGCGCTCAGAGAGAAAGTGAATAACACACCATGTGAGGTTCTAGAACAGCCAGGCAGATGGCTGCAGTTCACCAGCTCCTGTCCTGCATCAACAACTTGAGAATGTTCCTAAGTGGCTTTCTGACTTAATACATGCTCTTTGTAGTTGAAGATAAACACATGACCTATGTACTTCAAAGGAATGTATAAGAAAACTATCGGTAAATATCAACAACACAGTGTGGGACGATTTGCTTTTGGCCATGGTGTCTTTTCCTTTTTTCCTGCCATCTAAATCCTGTTATCCCTTCCCGGATTATCTGTAATTGAATTTTTTCCCAAGAAGCTGCCCCATTCTTCCAGCCACATCAGTCTATTTCGTCTTCATAGTATGCATATACAATTTAGATTTTTCCATATGTATATGACATTTTTTCTCAGTTAGATGATATATACCTTCAGGGAAGAACTTGCCTTGCATATGTTTTCTATTCCTCACTGCAAACAGCTCATCATAATTATTTTGAAGTGGTTATATATTTAAAATATGCTGATTAAATTAAATTTCAAAAATTGCACTGGTGCTTCAATTCCAGGAGTATTCATCTTTGTAATACCAGGAAGAAAGACATAACCACAAAGCAATCCTCTATTTGAAATTTTAAAATGATGTTGAGGGCAAACAAGTGCCAGAACATCATTGAATGTTCCATGAAAATGAAATCACTTCCTGCAAACCACAGCCATCATCAGACCCTCCCATGACACTTCAGACTAAAAACAGCAAGGTTTTTTTGGGTTTTTTTTTTTTTTGTTTTTTTTTTTTGTACCAGGGATCGAACTCACAACCTCATGCCTGCCAGACAGCACTTAGGCCACTGAACAAAGCAACAATTATTATAACAAGAATATCTAGAATCTGGGGAGAACATCGATGTCTTATAATCAGTAGAATTTGATTCTCAATAAATGTGTTTTTTAAACCATCTTCACTTTACAGATATAAAATATCAACTTTTATGAGTTTAAATAATTTAAGCCTCATTACAATAGGTTATAAGTCTTTAAATAAAATAAGAATTTATGCAGCATGACTCTTTCCCCTGAACACATTCTGGAGCAACACCCCTCTATATTCTTTTTTCATTATTTTTATCTTTAAAGAAAGTCATAGGTGGCTTCAGCTAAGACAAGTTAAGCAGGCAACTAAGAGTTATGTAATGCTTAACCACTAAAACCTTTGTGGAGTATTGAGAGTGCCAGGTGTCATGGGGATATAAAGAGGTAGAATTGATCTTGTAAAATCAGAGATCATGAATAAAACAAATTCAACTATTTAGAAAAGACTCAAGAATACAAATATGAGCAAAAGACGAAAGAACATATTTATTCAAATCTATTCCTAAAAGAGACAACATTTGGTAGATGGGCTCAAGCAGCAACTGCTAAAGGTCACTCGTGTCCTATTATATTTATCCTGAGTTTATCTCAGAATGTTTTATTTATGTAACACATAAAAAAATACCTCCAAACTCACATCTTAAAACAGTGACTATGTTTTATTTCAGTTTCTCTGGGTCAGGGGTCCCTGCTCTATGTGATGATACACCTCAGAGGCAGCAGCTGCAAGCCAGGGAAAGTCCTCACCATAACCCCACCATGCTGGCACCTTGATTTTGGACTTTATTCTCCCAAACTGTGAGAAATTATTTTCTGTGGCGTCAACCTCTCAGTCCACGTAATTTTATCGTGGCAGCCCAAGCAGACTGACGCACAGCCTGAGTTAGAAGTAGTTCCGCCTAAGCTAGACGGTGCTATGAGGCCAGAGTTGCACAAAGGAGAATGGTTCTATACACAACCATGGCTCGGCTCGCTGGAGGAGAGATGGATTCAAAAGAAAATAAATGAGCTTATCTCTAAAATCCTGATGGATGGTAAAATTTAAAAAACTGTGTCATGAGAAGATCAAAAAAACTCTTCTTTGGAAGTCTTTTTAAAAAGTTCTCTCTAAGAAATGGAAAGCTTTCTCCAGCATCCAGTGACACCCGAGAAGGCAGAAAACGCCGTGAAAGAAGAGCAGGAAGTGCAGAGCACTGGAGGTCAAGGAGAGTGCGGCCCCCGTTTGGGTGGCCCCGCAGACTATAGTGCCAGGGAAACATCGCAGGTGGAAAAGGAGGGCAAAGGCAGAGGCCCTGCGGCGCGCTGCCCAAAGCAGAGGGGCGGGGAGGCACAGGGCAGGTCCCGGGATGCTGAGCTCAGCTGGAGGGGGCGTCCTGGGGGCCTTCTTTTTAAGAAGCACAGAATGCTTAAAAATGGAAATTCAGCCATTTGGCAGGGAAAGTTATAGAAGCAGCAGATTTTGGGTTAAATTGTTTAGGAATATATTCCTTGGAGACATAAGATAGAATATTTGAGCATTACAGTGGTACTTAAGTATCTGATTCCCCCTCCAATAGCCAAATAAAGTATCCAGTTTGCAGCGAGGAATCGTCTACTTTGTTTTAATAGCAACAGCTGACATCAAGAGAAGTATTTTAAAAAGCCTTTAAAAAGTAAGTTCAATGATACTAAACACAGAACTGTGAACTTATTTCACAGAAGGGCGGGCGCCCTCCCGTCTCAATCCTCCTGTGAGTTTTTGTTCAGTGGCACAAGGCCTTGCTGCAATAGCCCTCTGACATAATTACCTCAGCAAGAGTCAAACTATATTGCTTATTCTTTCTCTACCTGCATGGGATTATGTAAAAGAGTTGCACATAATTTTATGCACAAAAGTTCGTTTTAGGGATTTTTTATATTAGTTAAAGTGATACATTATTCACATAAAAATCACCATTTCAAAGTGTACAGTAATCTTCAGCATATTCACATACGCAACCATCACCACGAATTCTGGAACATATTCACCACCTTCACCTCTTCTCAGAAGCCCTGGAACCACCACTCATCACGCTCCACTCCATTTTCCCTGAGCTTCTGCTTTTCCTGTGCATCCCCTCTTCTGCGCACGAGGGGAACACACTGTCTGCCCGCACTCTGCACAGCGATTTCAAGGCTCGCCCATCTGGTGGCGTAGCCGTCCTCGTACTTCATTCCTTCTTACGGCCAAGTCATTCCGTTGTATGGATGCCCTGCATTTTGGTTATTCATTTGGGTTGTTTTCATTTTTTGGCCATAAATAATGCTGCTATGAACCTTAAGTGCAAGTTTTGTGTAAAAACGCAATGAGATAAGAGATACAGCAAATGTTTAATTTAAAAAAAATTTACAAAGACACGTTGCCCCTAACCTCGCTCGTTTTAAGGACATGTATCCCATCTTTCTTGCCACTTTCTGAGGCAGTTCTGGAAACCATTTTTCGTGTCTTTAGTTACACAACTGTGTCTGCCTCGATATTCTGAATCGACTCCAAATGTTCATGATTATTTTGACTTTAGGGAAGAGCCCAAGTAACAAGGACGCACTGTGATGGCTTTACAACCTGTCTTTCCATTGCAGGACAACATTTACCTTATTTTTATCATGCCTCTTAAAGACACTCACAAAAGAGGACTTCCAGAACTGCTTCCGAAGGTGATGAGGACAACGGGATAGGTGTATTCTAGGTGAGGGGGAGGATTTTAAAGGTGGTTAATGGCAATGTATCTTTTACTGTAATAGATTTTAATGGAAACATTCACTCTATAGTTCTGTCACATGATACGTTTTTAGTTGTCTTGGGTATCTGTATACCTGGAAGTGGAACTGCTGGGTAACTGCTAAGTTTAATTTTTTCAAGAATTGCCGAACTGTTTTCCATACCAGCTGCACCAATTTATGGCAACACACGAGATTTCCAACATCTCCACATCTTCATCAGCATAGAAAAAGAGCAGTGATTTGCTATTCTTCTTCTCCTTTTTCCTCCTCCTCCTCCCTCTTATTATCAGTATTCTAGAGTTTGTGAAGTGATTATCTCATTATGATTATGATATATATTTTTCTAATCTGTAGTTTAGGGTAATAAAATAGGGAAAGGATCACAGGACGTGAATCAATTGAGCAATCCTGTCATTGCTCAAATCCTTTAAATAATCACTTTTAATGCTATGCCTTCCTCTGCTGAATCCCTTTGGGTAACTGGGCTTCGGTCACAGTGGGCATTCATTTCCTGTACGATTATTCTGCCTTCATTTACCCCATCATGTCAACCAAGTTCCGGCCTTACTTGCTGATGGTAGGGCAATGTGTTGATGTTGCAAGACGGGCCTTTTAGGATTATGCGATGGTCATTCTGCTGTTGTTGAAATTATATCATCTATTTTTCTTCAAACAATCTTTGATCAAACAAAATCTTGTATCTACCCAAGCCGTGCAGCTATTCATTTCTAATTGTTTTTTTCTAGACAGTAGTGATGAAAGAGGTCTCTTCACTAGCAGGCTGGCTGCTGCTTTGCCAAGATGAATATGATTCTGGCAGAATTCCAGTTTCAAACCATTTCTCATTCAACCTTTGAAAAGCATTTGCTGGTTATCGGAGTGATTTAGACAAAGGAAAGTAGAGTTCATTGTCTCAAGAACAGTGTGATCCCTTTTCTGGGATCTGGTGAGGCCGGTGCTGATTTTCACCAAGCTCGCAGTGCGTCACCTGAGAGCCGCGGCTGAGGAGCAGACCGCGGGTGAGGACGTCATGCCTATCCTCCCCTACAGCGGGAAACAAACTGACCTTTCCCAGCACAGGTGTCCGCACACAGAGCACAGGGCAGGGAATCAAGTCTGTTAGAGGTATGATGTGAATTTTATCAGATCATCATCTACTTCTTCATCTTCACATTAACAGTTCTCGTTTGTGAAGTGTCTAAGGTGCACCAGACTCTGAGGCAGGGCCTCCATATGCACCAGATCCAATGCATACCATGGTCTTACGAAACACAATATCCCCAACTTACAACAAGGAAATGACATTTAACTCAGAGAGTTAAATGTTTCATTGATGCTGCCTGCGGTAAAAGCCAAGTCTAGGGGCCACAACCCATATTTTTTTTCCAATAAACTTCTAGTTCAGAAAACTGATAAGAGCACCTCATCTCATGCAAGCACTTAGTCCTCTATTAATACTATCAGCAAGAAAGAGACAGTTTGACAAACTAATAACATCAAATCAAGTTAGTTATAAGATTCTATGCTGAATGACATGTTTAGGGCTACTTGATTCAGTTTTAAATTATTACTAGAATAAAATGAGTTCGAAAACACTAAGAAATTAAAGTGTGACCAAGGAATCAGAATACACCAAAGTGGAATGAAATGAACATAGAAAAAAACCAAACCTAACCTATAATTAACTCCAAAATTATATGTGATTTTTTTGCCTGGTTTAATCACTACTAATTATATTTTTATTTTTCACTATCATGTTTATGACTGCTCCAGAGATGTACCATTGTACCATTTTAAAGTGGAAAAATCGTAACTTGAATCATTGTAAGTTAAGGATCATACATACTTAGCACTCAGAGAGAAATTTTATCTTCCTAATATTATGATTATAAATAATGATTAATAAGTGCTAGTTACAATCAGGGCAATACTAGATACTAAACAGTGACTCTGATTTTTCCACTCATAATTTATAACAGAGCATGACATTAGAAATCCCATCTGCAAGGGAATTTCCTTTTCCCAGAGAAAGGAAACATAAGTTCTCTACATCCTTCAGATACCCTTACATGTATCTCTTTATTTGTCTGTCCATCTCACTATTTATTTCTGTGTCTTTATGTATATTTGTGTCTAGGGATGGTCCATCCATTTATCTGTCTAATACTTTAATTATACTGTATTATTCCTCGTGTCTATCATAGTCTGATTTAAGTACAGATACACAATTACATTCTCTATGTAAACGAGTACGAGAGTCCACTTCGAAAACCTTGGGCTATGAAGGCTGAAATCTAAAGGACAAGGCTAGCATGTCTTTCCTCCATGGTGACTATCTGAAAAACTTATCACAAAGTTTCATGTTTAGAGAACATCACAGAAAGAGTCTCAGATTTGACAGAATATAGATAAAAAATAACAGAAGAGATCCTGTTCAGCACACATATCATGCTAAGGTATTTTGTTATACTGTACTTTCAGGTGACCTATAAGGAAATTGTGTAAGATGAACTTGAACTTACAGATCAGGTCAATTAAGAGGTAACTTTATTTTGCGAATAATTTGTCATACTTCCTAAATATAGCAAGTCTGCACCATGCATTCAAAATGACACTTGATTCACAAAACTTCAATTTCCAAGTAATTCACTGTGAGACAGATTTTATACCCTGGTCTCAGACCTGTCACGAAGTGAACAAACTTGTGGAGCACAGAAAATATGCCAGGAGTAGATTTTGGCTTCATGAGCAACGTTTTAACCCTTCGAAGACTGGGGGCTGCAGACTGGCCTCCAAATCTGTGATCCTACATTTCTGTTTCAGTGCCAGAATCTTCAGAAGTCTCTTTTTAATTTTACAAAGCACAAGGTCATTTAGAGTAACAGACACCTGTGCAGCATCTGGCATCTTACCTAAGGTGTCACATAATCCAGCATGATACTCATGAGGCTAATTTAAGAGCTCTTCATGGATTAAAACAAATGTGCACAAACTGAGTAAGGTTAAGCTACCGCTGCTATGTGAGTTTACTGTTTTGGGTGAAGAGACTAAACATGAGAGCCTATATCTTTCCGCAACTTTGAGTTTGTGAAATACTTCCTCAAACACATCTAAGTACATCATCAAGCAAGTTGAGAGTACAATGTCAACTTTTTAATAGCAAAATTCTTTCAAAACATGACATTTCAATTAAAAAAAATTTAGTATTATTCTCTCATGGCTTTATTCAAAACCGTGTTCAAAGCAAGAACACTTCAGAGCTTAACATGAAGCCAGTAAAGAGAAAACAAAGCTTATAAATGTTTTCTTTCTGGATATATGAACCAGAACATCCTTCATGGCTTCCCACCAGCCAGCGTCATGGCGCTTACAAATATCACGTGCTGATGTTCTGTTCTCACTCAAAAGGATTCTCCACTCCAAATTTATAGGGTACCATGAATCCCAACTTAAAAACCAGCCTACCCTATTCTCATATCACCTTTTAGTTGATTATATTCTAAAGAAGAAAAATGTTTCTTTTTTGTAGTTGCAATGTGCAAACTATCACACAAGTTCTATGAGATTTTTCTGTTTAACTGCACATTTCTGAGCATTACTTCATGACAAGTGGAAAAGTCAGTGAACCATTATCAGCTTCATGTTCTAGTAATAAGAATATGGAGACTACAATCTATCAGTCTGAGTCCAGCAGGCCTCACCACTTTCAGATCAGCAACATTAAGCGCAGTTACTTCTCATAAATTCTCTGTGCTCCTCCTGGCAGCTCCCGGAAACCCGGGGCCTCTCCCAGGGCTGAGGGTCCTCGAGTGTGGACCCTGCAGAGCCAGGGAGACTCCCCCCCCTGGGGGGAAGCACAAAGCATCCAAGTATTTCTGTAGAGACTGATGAAGAAAATAAACCCACTAAATATCACACAGTACTTCCTGGTCTACGTAGAAGCAGATCTCTAACTGCGACCCTTTCACTTCTTCATAGCTGCATTTATGTCTCTCATTTGTGTTGGGGGAGGGCTCCTTCTCCTCCAAATGCCTGCCTTACTGCTCTAAAATGCTAAAGCTTCAATCACTGATGAGTCTGCACTTGTAGCTGAGCTTTGGCTATATTTTTCATACATATTTGTTGTGACTTGGGTAACTACTTACATATGTTTAGGGAATATTTGCTCTGGGTGATTTCAGGTCTTAGAAGGACACAGGGCAGATAGTAAGAAATATATGGGCTACTTGGTATAAGCTACAAACTCCTAAGTTGGCTCTGAAGAAGTCAGGAAACTCATCAGATTCTTTTTTTTTGTATTTCAGGTAAATTATTGCCTAGAGCAGCAGGTATCCAAATGTGGTTCCTGAGTCAGCAGCAACTTGGCAGAATTATAAATGCAGACAGCCCATGCCTAATTTATTGTGTCAGGTCCCTTGAGTGTGGGTGTCTGGCAACTTAGGCCTCAACATGCCCCCCTCAAGACTCTCAGGTCACCACATTTGAGAACCCAGACCAAAGGAATCTTCTGGAAAATTTCCAGGTCACATGACTGGTGAGCAAAGGCACACGGGTCCTGGGTTACAAAAGTAGGTTTGGGAGATATAAGTTCAACTCTGAATAATGGGGTTTTCTCAAAAACCAATACATACACACCCTTAAACTGAGCATATTTTTAGGGCATTGTTTCAAGGTCAACTTGTGTTTAAATTAGTGAATTACTGTGAAGCGTTTTACAACATAGCCTACTAACTTATTGCTCTATCCATCAAGATTAATTAATCTGAGTAAAAAAATAATTTCCAATGCTAGAAATGAAACCTAGCTCCTCACACGTGCTAAGCAACCACTCCACCACTGAGCTGCGTCTCCAAACCAAAGAGTTCATGTTTAGAATGAGAGGAGACTGGGAATTCAGGTGTGGGCTATGATTATGTCTGTGGGTGTTTGCATGTATAAACAAAATCAAAAAGAAAACGGCAGCACACAACATTCTGTAGGAATTATAATCGATGTGACATAAATTGTTACAAAATACTTTTAAAAGGAATTAATTTCCAAATATTTATTATCCTGATGTACTCCAGCCAAGTAACTCATGCAGTTCACCAGAACTCATGTGAGATATGATTTATATTGTGTAGAAACTGAATTAACGAGAAATTATCAGGCAGTAGTGAATGTGCACTTTAATGTTAAGATGTTTGCGTTTTAGTCTTTGCTTTTTGCAGTGCGTGTTCTTAGGAGCAGCTCTTGTACTCTTCTGAAGCTCAGTTTCCTCATCTCTAAAGTGAAAGCGCAGGGCTTAGAAAGCTCTTGGGTTTCTGACAGATTAAAATTCAAACAGGAGAAACTGGGCTCTAAATGCAAAAGTTAGCTTGAGAACTAGGGTCTCGAGAAAAGGAAACACTCAAGGTGACACCAGGTGCAGTCAGAGATGACCCGCATATTGCAGGATGGGTGGAGTGGAGGTATCATCACAAGCGTGCAAGGGATCTTGCCTCTCTGTAGTTCCAGGGGAAGGCAGACACTGGAGATGACATTCACACTGCAGAACAGGCATAGCTCTCCCTGAAGTGATCCCACCTTAGGAAGCTAGTAAGATGACTGAATGATTACTGACGTGACATTCAGTAGTGTTGGTAACCTCATTGCCTGCCCCCTACTGCAGTTTTTTTGTAGCACCTGAACTCCATCTTGATTATCTAACCATAGAGTCTCACTTGCTCCCAGCTAAGTTTGTCAGCTTATCCAGCAGCAAGCCCTTGATATTCTCACCAGGAGTCACACTCAACCCAGAGACCATTTCTTTCAATCAGGGTTCCCAAGAGAAGAAAGAAGACTGTGTCATAGCAGGCCACACCAGAAACACTGGGTCGGTCAGGAGGCCAAGGGAGGGAAGAAAACTGTGGGTCAGGTCTTTATTGTGGGTTCCATTGAAAGGAAAGGTTGAGGCAGGTAAACCAAGTGAGGACTGGCTGGTTTGAATAATTTCTGCAAGTTGTAGAGCACTGGTCTTTCCCTACGTGTCTAATATCTGGCCCTAGGATAATTAGAGGAGGTTGACAGTGGCCTGAATAATGAAGTTCAGACAAAAGAAATAATTGTGGACTGTGGGTTTTGGGCTTTGATTTGTTAGTCTGCACAGGAAAAGCACATGTCCATGTGAGACCTTTACTATCTCTAGGAACAGGCTAGCTCCAGGAGAAACAGCTTCTCCAGAACCAGCAAATCCCCAGATATCAGAACAGCAACACAGAAAGATATCTTTAATACACATCTCCAATAGCCATTTCCCGCTGGCCACTTTTAGCCTCTTCCTTTGTGCCCAGGTATGAGAGACTCTGCTCAGAGAAGGAAAGCTCAGTACCTGAGCAGAAAGAAGCCTGTTACTCAGTATGGTCATGTTCACGGCATGATATCAAGCTGAGTTAGATATCTGTGGACATCCAGGTTTGGAACCACTGGTCACTATTTAGTAGTACCTGAAAATATCATTTAGTTACATGAAAGCTCTTTTTTTATATAAATCTGCTCAATAGTAATGACAATATTTACCAGAGTCTTGTGATAACATAGTGGTAAGGTACATTAATAGTATAAAGGAACACAATGTGTTATATTTACAGTTATTTAAACAACATAAGAACAGATTGACAGAAGGGAATACTGAAGTGGTTATAGGTAAAATAATGCATCTGGAATTTTCTTTATCTTAGCAAACAAACAAAATAAGTGAAAGGGATTGATGATGCAAGATTCCAAATATATTGATAATAATTAAAGCTGAATGATGGGTATGTAAGACTTCATTTTATAATTCTCTTTGTGTTCATTAATAATTTTAATAATAAAGATTTGAAATGTCAGTTTGAAAGGCATAGAAAAAAGAAATATTAGGCATGAGCCATCATTACATTACTATTATATAGAAATCTAAGCTCTATAATATTTATTTTCATGGTCATGATCCAAAAGCACATCTTTCCTTAGACTCTTGAATTGCTAAGATGACTTGATCTTTTTACTGGTTACAGATATCTCCAGGCTAATATTAACTTAGGTTAATCAAATGCTTGTTGTAATAAGATAAGCAAAGGATTCCCTAATGATGGAAGTATAATCAATGTGTTATGACTGATTTATGATGAGAGACTCTACACAGCTAGAGAATTTCCCCAATAAAAGGCCCTTCAGTCTCTAGAAATTTTCATTGAATAGCAGTGGAGGTTGCTTGATTTGTGAGGTTAAAGCATCATTCAGAAACAAGGTCGAGATCACATATTTATCTGTGCTAAGCTGATGGAAGGATCTCCAAACGCTGCACTTAGAAATCCCGACGTAAACTTTCCTGTCCCACTTATCAGAGAGAAAGGAAAATAAAATAAGAGAAAGAAGGGAAAGGAGAGAAAAATGCCTTCATACTGACACCAGTGGACTTTTCTTTAGACATATACTAGCCATTGACTTTACATTGCATTTCCTTAGTTCCTCAAATTAATTACTCTTCTTTGAAAAAGATCAATAAATCTTAACTATAAGCCAAACAACAGAGGAAATGAAAAAAAGAAGTGATTTGTTGAGAGTCATCTTTTCATGGTGTTCGTAAAACTGATGAGAGAGATTGCAAAAAACATTGTGTCCATCTGTGCAATTAAGAGATAAACAACATGAGAGCCTTTAATCAAAATGCTTTGTGCAACCACTGAGCGTTTGATAATCAATGTGCCTCTATAGAAAAGGAGAAGGAGTGAATCTACTCAAATATATTTGCTGGTGTCAGTTCATTCAAACTGCAGACTTCTTTCTTCTGCCCATAGAAATAAAATCTCAGTAACAAATTTTGGAAGTCCTTGCTTCATCTGATCAAACAATTCTGCATTTCTCAACTGATTAAATTCTTGATAGACCACATCAATTTTCAGAAACCCTGTTTAACTGTGTACTTTAATATAAACTATAACCTACAGAGACATTGAAATGTTGGGAGTTCTCTAAAAACATTCAAATTATCATATAACAGGGTTTTCTGATAAAATAAATCAGGCCATATTATGTAACACTCTCCCATTACCAAGACCAGCTTGCCTTGGATAAAAGATCTCTTTACATCCTACCTATGTTCTCAAACTCCACTTCAGTGTGGAACATAAAAAAGTAGTTGAGCTAGGAGGAAGAAAGAAAAGCCTCACATTTATTAAATGTTTATACTGCTTCAGGTAAATAAGAATCCATAATTTTCATTGCTAACAAGGATGAGAAGAGGATTCAAAAATTGTTATGTAGTTTGCCTGAAGCCAGACTGAGTCTTACATTACCAATCAAAAGTTCAGAGTATCAACCACCTCCCCTCATCTCAAAAAGAGTCACAAGTCAAAAGAGAGAACATAAAATGCTACTCCAGATCCTTCCACTTCCCCCATTTGGGATCTCTACAAACTGACAGTTTGCCTTGCTGCTCACTGCTCAAGTCTGTTGTTCAAGTTTAAATTCTCTTCCTTGTGTTTTTTGTTTCCCATTGACAAAACTAATTAATCCAATAAAAATGATTGACTCGAAATAAATTCTCCCTACTCAGACAGAATTTTTCCAGAAATTCAGTTTCCTAAATTTTCTGTAAGAAAAACTCTTCGTGTTCCTAACAATCAAGTATTTGAAAGTACTTTATATATGGCTCTTAAAGCCTTTAACCGTAGAAAAAGTGTTACTACATTATTATAGATCCCAGTCACACGCCAAGTGAATAGGATGATAAGATGTAGAAGCTGAATATAATCATAGCCAGGAATTTTGGTTATAAAGCTCAATAACAATGTCTTACTATCTCATAGTCTAGCCACAAGATCATGGCCTGGAAGAAAACCACCCACACCCCGCCAGTTGCAATACGGAAGCTGTTGAACCAGCTGTTGGATTACCTGGGCACGAGGCCTAGTGCCCGCTCTCCTCAAATAGGTTGACTTCAATCACCATTCATTTTTGTCAGGAACAATCGAAGTACCAGTCTGTGGCCATCTGCCATCGCCTCCACCCCCCATCCCTCATCCCTCCTCCTTAGTACCCACAAACCCCGACCTCCCACCCACCAGTCCAGACACTTGAGACGAGCTCTCTGTAAAAACTGCTTCACTCACTAAATCCTCTGTGAATTCATCTATTCCTTTAATCCTCGATGTAAAAAAGACTTTCAAATACAAATAGGTTCCTACATCTCTCAGAACTGGAAACTTCTCATTACCTCGTGGTCTGGTGGCTCAGAAACGGGACATGGAAATTTGCCTGCAGCCCTTCCCTCAGGACTTGCCAGCTACTACATCGATTCCCACGTCATGCAAGACCTCCTCCCCTTCACCGTGGCTGTCATCAGCAGCCGTCTCGTTCCTGATCCTCCAATCACCATGACTCACAGAAGACTTTAGCCGGTAATTGCAGTCTCCCTCTCCACCCCAACACCCTGTGCCAACATCCCGGGTGATTCAATGGCCAAGCTGCTGGGGTGCGAACACCGTGACCCCGTGTCCTTGCCTCCCCTCACTTCTGACCTCCCGTCTGCATTCTGTCAACTGCTCATCCCACCGGCATGGTGCTGGATTTTGTCATAACCTGAAGTTACTAACCAGGGAAATCTCTTGATTAGCTCCTGATTTTTCTTCTGCCTTATTAACTACTTTATTAACTCTTCACTCTGACCATTCTTCTGCCTTATCAGGGCCTCTAAACAGCTATCGACTGTCACTCCTATCACCAGCCTTCTCACCTCTTCACTTTCATTTTCCTCCTGCTCAAACTCTATGATCCATCAATCACTTCTGTAGTAATCTGACCAGGACACCAAGTCCTGTCACAATTGTCTGGCATGCCAGAGCCCACATAAATATTACCATTGTTTTCTGCCTTTGCCCAGGAGCAAGTCACACAATCTAATTACATTTAAAACCACTGACCTGCAATCTGTTACATTTGCCTGCACACCACTGTCACTCCTTGCAACGGCTATGCCACTGTGTGTCCCCATACTCTAGACAAGTCCCACAGTCCCAGCATCCCCACCCCACACAGCCAGGGTCCTCACCCGCTTCTTTACGGAAAAGGTGGAGGCCTCCAATGCTCCATCCCCTCATCCTTCCACACATTTCCCGTTTTCTCCACTCTTCTTACATTGAGTGAATACCTCTCATTCAAAAATCAGTTCTGATATTTGGATTCCATCAGTTCCAGCCTTTCCCAGAAACACACACTTATCATTCCTATTGTTTTCATTTTATATATCCAGTCAGTCTCAAATTGATCTCTCCTACTGAAATTATATTTAAGCTTCACTGATTAGAAATCAAAAGGCTCCTTTAATTTCACATTCCCATCTAGTCATTACCTTATCTTCCTTTCTCAAAAATCCTTCTACTTTCTTAGTGTTCATTTGTTCATCAGTACATGCCAGTCTGATTCTTTTCTGTGCCACTCCCTTAGAATAATAACCCTTGAGAAGGTCCCTAATGATTGATAACAGCTACATCCAATGGACATATTTCAGTCCTTAAGTTATATACGTTAAGCAGCAGTGGACATTATCAACCATTACCTCTAAAACTAGTCCTTTGTACCACACACACACACACACACACACATTTTTTCCTACCTCTTTGGCTATTTCTTTCAGTCCTTTTGGTAGGGTCAGCTTCATCCATCTACCACTGACCACGAAGTTTCTCAAGGTCAAGGTCAAACTCATCTCCTCGCACATGTTGCAGTTTCTTTCTAGATGTTAACCATTTCGGTGACTTCTCCAAGTTACGTCTCCAGGTAGAATGACCTGAGCTCAAGGACCCTGTAATCTAATACTCAGTATACTAGTTGTATATATGCAAATACTTCAAACTCAGTAAAGAACATACCCAAATCTTTCCTACCCCAATAGCATTCACTTATAAATTTGTCACTGAATGTTAATGGAATTTACCTAGTTGTATAAAGCAAACCTGCAGGAATGTCCTTGGTATCTCGTTTCTCAAGCAATGTTTTGGTGTCTCAGCTCTCTCTCTACCTCTACGTCTATCTCTCTATCTATCTCTGTCTCACTTTTGAGATTTCCCTGCCCCTGTCTCTCTGGTGTAAACAACATCAGTGATGACGACAAGAGCCCACATTCAAAGCATGCTCCACATGACCGTCTCCATAGATGGGGTCTTGCTGGATATGCAGATTCTCGGGTTACAGCCCCTGTGATAGTCAATGGTGGTGTCGACTTGAAGGGAAATGCCCAGTGGACTGGTTTAGCGCAGTATGGACAAATGATGGACTTACTGAGGAGGACAGACTCAGCCTGGGTGTAGGTTACACCCACCAACAGGCGAGAAGAAGGAAGGCTCGCTTCTGTTTCTTCAGAAGAGCACCAGTCTTTGCCTTCGGCTGTAGACATCTGTCTCCAGGCTTCTGGTGCAGACCCTTCAGCTTCCAGCACAAACCCTTTGCCTTCCTGCTACAGACTCACATGGGACTCTGCAGTGAGCTCCAGGTCTTTGACTTCTGACTGGGCCCTTCTGATCGCTGGCACGCAGACAGCCCATCTTCATCCTTCCACCCCTGACACTGCAGGTGGCCGCTGTGGGCCTGCTTGTAAATCCATATACAGAAACTTGTTCCTCTAGCGAGTACTGCCTGAAATAGTGCCAGACCCTATCTGAATCATTAGCTATCTTAACAGGGTCTCTATGTAGTTGATAGTCACATAAAAGTCTGGAAATTACTGGGCATTAGAAACTGTCCTTGATTCTACAGGTCAAATTTAGTGTTAAAGCAAATTAATTCTACTAATCTGAAGATCAGTAGGTGACTATGATTTGACTCCACATGGAGGAAGGCCAAGGACGGAATTCTCATGCATCTTCTTGTAGCTCCTGCCAGTGTAGTACTACAAACACCAAATGGACCAACAAATGCTTGCTTTTGAAGCAAACACGGTCTTCATATAAACGAATCAGGAAATCTGTTTTAAAAATCTGTGACTGTTCAAAACCACAGAAAAATCTCAAAAACATTATGCTGAGTTAAAGAACACAGACACAAAGAAGAGCTGCTCCGCACTGCTCTGCACTGGTCGGCTTTCACATGGCTGGGGCTAAAATGTGAGCCCTCAGTTTAGAGGAGAGGTTGAATTTGGCTCCCAGTCAGAAAGGTCCCAGTGCAGCATCAGGGCTCTGCAAAGCAGGAACGTCAGGGCAACAGGGTGAGGCGGAGCAGAGCTGCTCCGTCCAGGCGGCCGGGGAGCAGAGCACAGGGAGAAGGTGCCTGAGAGGCCTGCCCCCCCAAGGGAGCCCCAGCGACCCACCGCCTCCCAGCGGGTCCGCTCCCAGCGCCGTCTTCAACATGAACATGAGAGCATCAGCCACTGATGCGCAGAGCGCGCCCTGACCCAGTCACCTTCAGGGGTACCACTTCCTTTTTTCTTTTTGAGACAGGGTCTCCCTATGCAGTTCAACGGGCCTTGAGCTCACTTTGTAGCCCAGGCTGGTCTCAAATTTGCAATGATCCTCCTGCCTCAGCCTCAGGAGTGCTTTGATTACAGGCACACGCCACCAGGCCCAGCTTCAAAGGTGTGGCTTAACACTGCCAAACTGACACAAATTCCATTTAAATGACGTTCAGGTAAAAGCAAAATTTACATCACCAAGAGGAAAGAAGAGTTACATTTAGGGGAGGGGAAGATGATGACCACAGAGGAATTTTCTGGGGTGGTAAAAGTGTTCTGAACTTTGCTCTGGATGGTGGTAATTTGCACGTACGCATATGGAAAAATTCATCAAGTTGTACACAAGGTAAATTCTTTTTCCCCATGTAAATTATACTTTAATAAAAAAAGTAAAATTAAATAAATTCTTATGTAAAATACGATTTTAATAAAAGGGAGAATTTTGTTGGACTTACGTCACACTACTCCTTTAAGATTTTATTGGAAAAATAAATTTCCATTCTGTTCCAATAAAGTGTTATTGGAACACAGTCACATGCATGTGTTTATGAGAACTATGTTTTTCAAATGCATTTACTGAAATATTTACTATTTGGTTCGCTTCAGAAAAAGTTTACCAACCCTGATATGAGCTAGTGGTTCATAGCTTTTGGGGGAACTTTATAGATCTCTTGAAGAAACCAATGAAGGCTTTCGATGATCTCTTTAGGAAAGCATTCTATTTCCTTAACCAGGAAAAGCTATTCATAATTTCTAGAAGCCCATGTTATCAGAGTAACCACAGTTACCAACTGTCTGTGTAAGACCTTCTACCCAAGGTTTCCGTCACAGATTATTGAACACTGGCTGGAACAGGAAGCAGGTCAGCTCTCTATTCTTTGAGCCACATCTGACTGAATTTCCATTTAACACCCTTGTTTGTACCATGGAACTACTATTGCTTATAGCGATACCCAATTTACATTATATGATCCTGCATCAATCACTTTATTTTGTTATTCTTCAAAAGAACAATCTACACACAACCTAAACATAAGAAATCTTTATGACACTGTATGTGCTTTGGTACCAGCACAGATGGAGAAAATCAGAAGTGACGAGCTGGCAGTCCCTAGCACCAGTACCGGAAAGGCACAAGGTGATAGCTTGGAGGAGCGAGCGATGTCACGCATCTATTCCATTCCACTCAGACCAAGGATGTAAAGGAAGTGACACACGCCTGGTCTAAACACGGGAGTGCTCGTGGGTGCTGGGAGCTCTTTTACAGCAAGGCCAGGCCTATACATCGGCTTAGCTCTGTGGTACAGTGAGCAGTGCAGAAACCTAACAAGTAATAAACAGATAAATTAAACCAATTTATGAAAACAGAGTCATTGTTTTCTAAGTGGTTTACTTAGGAATGATGCCATAGCATGATTTACGCTGCTTTAAAGGAAAAGGCAGCTATGAATAGTGAACTCTCCCGTTTCTGTAGTTCTGATTTCATGGTAGTGTGTTTGTACAATGCACATCAAAGGGCTACATGGTGAGAGGCCTGCCAATTTACGAGCATTTATGTATCGCCCTGAAAGAAAGCACCTACAGAAGTCTTTTGATGAGAATGTGGCAGGTTTTGCACAATTCTTGAATTAAAAAAAAATTTTTTCAAACAATGACTAGATCTTGTAACCAGAAAAACTACTTCTAAGATAACAATATGCAATATATTAACTAGTGTTGATTTCCTACTTTTTTTTTAAATGCTGCATCATTTCTATCCTTTTTTCTATTTTGCTTAAAAAAAAAAAGAAAGAAAAAAGAGTAAAGGAAAAAAATCTTCAGATGAAATGAAGATACTCCAGAGCCAGGGATTTAGCTCAGCGGCATGAGCACCTGCCTGGTAAGCGCAAGGTCATGAGTTTGATCCCTGGTACCAAAAAAAAACAAAAGATGCTGCAGTCAGCATGAGCTCTGATCTAATGTTAATTCCACAGTTCTTCATTATTTTCCTCGCTGTTGCATGAACAGTGGGTGGCATTCTACAAAAGTTGATTAATGCTGGGATTCTGAATTACTGAAAATTGAAGAAATGTGCCTCATGCTGACAACTTTTTAATCAAAACAGTCATTTCTATCACTGTGCAAGCTTTGGCACATTGTATAAAATCCACGCTCATTTCTTTTCAGCTACAGTGTTGTAATTTCTCCCTCTAATGATTCAGTGTTTTTCCCCTAAAGTAAAAAGGATTTATGGGTTCATCATGAGGCTCAATCTCTCTAATTCCAAATAATCAACTTCTAAATTGAAAAAAAAATTCTGCCCATATTTGCTATTTTTTGTATTGGTTTGAAAAGAATTCACAGATTCATGCTGGCATTGAATTCCTAAATTTATTAAATAAGCATTTTTTTTTACTTACTTACCTTCAAAAGAAAATTAAGTGATCCAAACCCTTGTTGTTATTCAGTTTTGGGAGTGAGCATTATTGAGGCCACTGAGTAATTAGTGTGCATCAGCCTATGCAAAGTGGACATCTGACGCGAAAAGATTGACCATGGGGCAGCCTCAGTTCAACACCAGAATGCACTCGACGTAATTCAAGGTAGATATTTGCTCCTATAGCTCATAAACCACAGCGGACAGGGGTGAGACTCTTTTTGTTCACAGCACCTGCTCCCCTTCTATTCGAGGTCAGGCAGGCACTTCCGTCACCCATGAATGTGTGATAATAACTTATTTGAAAGAAACTGCTTTTCCCAACTCTTCATCCTCCACATGTCGGGCAGGCTGAGGACAAATGCTTCCACTGCTAAGAAAACGAGTATCACAGTCTTACTTAGATGGTCTCGTGCCATTTGAATGAAAGTGAGGGAATGTGACTCAAATTTCAAATTGTAAAAACAACACAGAAGATAAATTACAAAGCCTAAGGTACATGGAGAAAGAATACATATGATTGGAAAAGTGTGTACCTTCCGAGCTATCAGCGGCTGCACCTTCAGTGAATAAGTACCCCACGCTTAACCCCAAAAGGGAGAAACCTCGGAAATCCCTTACCTTCCTTCCCCTGATCATTCATAATCATAAGGTTGTTCTCAGTCTTCCTCATGACCTAAATTTGTGCCACCTGTTTGGTTTGAAAAAATCCTAAGCCAGCAATCTCTTTCCAAGTGATTCTGGATTGGTCACGATCAAAGGACCAGGAACACGAAGCGTTTTAGTTGCACTGCTGGGACACCATATCTGACATGACAAATTAAAGGAGAAGTAGTTTACTTTGTGAGCCAAAATCCATAGCTGACTGGCTCCAAGGCAAGGCAGCATGGTAGAAGGACAAGGCCTCGGTGAAATAGCTCCAGGCATGGCGGTGGGAAGCAGGAGAGAGACCCAGATACTGGGGAGGATACACACAAATTGAGTTCATGTCTCATGATAGTTAAGAATGAACTCAAGGATGGGAGAGATAAGAAGGAAGAAAGTTGATTAGTGGAAACTCCCGAAAGTAAGAGAGGACCCAAGATGGGCTGCTATGGGGATCTGTCTAGGGGGTCTTAATACATGAAAATGAATTCTGGGTCAAGCACAGGTCAGTCTGTGGGCCTATAAGCAGGGAAGTTCGACTGGCGGTGGGCCTGTAGGAACTACTCATCGCCCATAGAAAGCGTACTTTGCAGACAACTGTCTTAGTTACTTTTCTCCTTACTGAGACAAAATACCCAACACCCACAGTTAAAGGGACACAGGTTTATTTAGCTCACAGTTTGTAGAGGTTTCAATCCATAATCAGTTGGCTCCAAGGCAGGGTGGCATATGGCAGAGGGGCAACCATTCATGGTGGGGAAGACAGCAAAAGCAACAAGACAAGAGACAAACCTTTTCCTGCCCCTTATATTGCGTGCAGGCTGCCACCCTAGGGCAGGAGTAGCACACCCTTAATCCCAGCGTTGGACCATGAATCGATCCCAAACTCTAGGTTCAGCTACCTCTGAAAAGCCCGCCCCCCATGACTGAATGAGGCTTTTGGAGGCATTCAAGCACAAACCACAGCACACCATTAATTGTAATTCTAAAAGTATGAGCAGAGCAGAAGAAAGGCATGTTTCAGAGGGGTATGAATCAAGGCTTTGGTGCTGGTTATCTATTATATTGTGTTTATCACTTTCTCGGGCTCAATGTGCCAGGAGGATTCTGCCGCTGTGACATGGGACCCTTGTGTACTAGATCCCTGGGGCCCTGGACTTGGCCACTGTGTCTCCATCCTGGGGCCCAAGGTTTTGTCAGCCCTCAGTCTCAGGTTTTATCTTACCTGGAGCTCCACCGTGTCATCCTGACTCTGTCTAGGTCTGGCTTCTCCCTAGCTCCCTGTCCTGTCTGCTGCAATAAAGTGGGGAAGGAGAGACACTTTTCCAGGTCACCCCCGCCCCAGTGACCCAGGATGACTTGGTACCGGGAATCAAATTCAGGACCTTGTGCTCCACCTCCAAAGTCACCGTTAGCTATAAACTCATCAGTGGCCTCATCTTCTGTGAGGGTCATGCACCGAAGAGCTGATCAGTCCCCCAAAGCTTCACGTGAGTGGCTGAAGCTTCGGGGGACGTCCAGGTATAAACCACAGCACGCAGCGAATCCTTTCTGGAGAAAGGTATGCTCACTTCATCTTCCAGTGGTTCCTAACAGAACATCAACCATGAGCTGACATAAAAAATTACAAACCACGTGAGGAAACAAGCGCCAGGAGAACTGTCTGAAATAGTAACAGAATCAGAAGCACAAAAGCTACAGATACTGTGTATTCAGATGCACAAGGTAAGATAAAGTGTGTCATGTCACTAAAGAAATAACATAGTGCTGAAAATATATGTCAGTAATAAGAAACTACAAAGCAATGAAACTATATAATTCAGTTGGTAGATTAAACACCAAATTGTATGTCATTAAAGAATTAACGAACCAGAAATAAATCTGAAGCAATATACAGAATTCAGAAGCTGATAAGATATCAGTTCTTCCAAAAATAACTTAAGGCTTAACATTTTATTAAGAAAGTCTCAAAGAAAAGAAAATTTCTGAAAGAAATGGTGGTAACAATTTAAAATAATTGCCTACAAAATCAAACATAGAAGAGTGGAAAAAACAGTGTTTAAAAATAAAATGGGAAGACTTCCTTTTCACTTAACAAAATATTAAATAAAATGTAATAGGAATATCATACTAGTGTAGAAATTGACAGAAAAATCAATGTAACAGAATATGCAGCCATTAAATATATTCTGATGAGGAGGAAATTTTTCCATATGTTAAAGTACTCTAAATCAACTGGAACACTAGACACATTTAACACTTTCTAGCGAGTAGTGTTAGAAAATAGGTCCTGTCCACAGAAGCTATGACAAGTCCTCCCCTGTCCTGAGTGAATGAAGAGTAAGAGGAAACTTTGTGTGTTGTGGCTGGAACACTGAATCTCTCCCTCAGGAGCTAACAACATAAAAAAAAAAAAATGACAAAAATAAAAAACATCCAAAACATTTCAACAGAAACCACAAAAAGGCAAGGAGCTTCCGTGTATACAATAAACCTCAAAAATTTTTGAAAGAAAAAAGAAAGCCAGAAGATCCCGGAGCTTAGCCAAAGGGTTACTATGACTTGGTTCCTGACCCCACCCATACCCACACCCACACCCTCAGAATTGTTGGTAAGGAAAAATTCCTGAAAATTCTCAGCAATTCCTCCAAATACAGGGAAAACCAGAATGAATTATGTATAATGTTCTTAGCTGGGGATATAGCTCAGTAGCACAGCACCTGCCTGGCAAGCACAAAGACCTGAGTTTGATTCCCAGTACAAAAAAAAAAGCAAATGAATATTGAAAACATTTAAGTCTTAATTGCAAATAATGTGGGGTAATAAGAAAACATGCAATTTTTCCTGTTGGCCAACTGTATCTCTTCTTTTTTGAAATGTGTTTTCATGTCCTTTGCTTGTTTTTAATGTTGGTTTTCTTTCTTTCTTTCTTTCTTTCTTTCTTTCTTTCTTTCTTTCTTTCTATCTTTCTTTCTTTCTTTCTTTCTTTTTCTATTTAGTTGAATGAGTTCTGCACACATTTTGGGTACTAACTCCTTGTTGGACATATGGTTTGTGACTATTTTTCCCTCTCTGTGGGTTGTTGTTTTTTCAAGGGATAGTTTAATAAGAATTTCAGTTTTGGGTACTGATGGTGAAGCGAGCTTGCTTCTTCCTTGATTTGTGTGTCCTGGGGAAAGGTTTTGCTGATTATCTTCCTTACTACCTAGAGATTTTTTAGCTGTGCAATACTGTTTGCTTCTTTTTGGCCTGTGCTTTTGATGCTATATTCCAAAATTCTTTGCCCTGTTTTCCTTCTAGAAAGGTTTCAGATATTATATTTAAGTCTTCAATTCATTTGAAACTTGCTCAACATTATTAATCAAATAACTGCAAATCAAAACCATTATGGAAAATAATATGGAAGTCCTCTAGAAAGTAAAAATAGAACTTGCAAATGACGCAGGATCATCACTTCTGTTTCTACATTCTAAGCAAATATGATTGTTATCTCACTCCCATGCTGCTCAGTAGCCAAGGACTAGAGGCCACCAAAGCGTCTGTTAATGTGTGAATGAAAAAAGAAAGTGAGGCCTGGAAACATGTGTACACACACACACACAGAACTGTTATTCACATTGAAAAAACAGTGAAATCCTAACATTTTTCCACAACACAGGTGAGCTTGGGGGAAATTATAGTAAGTGAAATAAGCCAGGTACAGGAAGACAAATACCACATCATCTCAGTCACATGTGGAATTGTAAAAAACTGAATTCTTAGAAAGAATGGAAGGGTGGTTACCAGAAAACTTGGAAGTGGAAGAAATGGGGAGAAATGGGGAGGTCAAAGGGCATCAACTTTCAGTGACAAGCTCAGTAAGTTCTGGAAGTCTAGTGTACCGTTTGGTGACGATTGTCAATAATAATGTATAATTGGAATTTTCCAAGATAGTGGATCTTACATATTTTCACCACTGTCAAACACATACACAAGGGTCACTGTGTGAAGACAGGCCTGCTAATTAGCTTGATCACGGCAATCATTTCAGAATGCACACGCATATCAAAGCTCCACATAGGGGCTCTTGAATTTACATAAATTTTCTCAATTATACTTCTGTAAAGCTAGGAAAAAGAATGTGAATAATTATTATACTTTCTTTGTGTATTTTTTATTTTCAAAGAATAATATCATCAGAGCTTGTTGAGAAGAATATATTTTAAAATAGAAAAATATATTTTAAAATAGAATAGAAAACATTTAGCATATTTCAGGATAATTTAAACTTTTTAAATTTTATATATATATTTTGGGGGGGATTGAGACAGGGTTTCCCTATGCTGTTCAGGCTGGCCTTGAGCTTACTTTGTAGCCCAGGCTGGTCTCAAACTTGCAATGATCCTCCTGCCTCAGCCTCCTGAATGCTGGGATTAAAAGCATGTGCCACCATGCCTGGCTTAAACCTTTTTAAATTTAAAACAATGGAAAAAGGCATAAAGGAGAATCATATATAACTAAAAATTTGTAATTTCAACATAAAACTTTTTATATCTAAAAGACAAATTGAAGAGATACTTGCAATAGCTATATAGGTCTCTACTGAGACATCTGCAACAAAATTTCTAAAATAGTTATATTCATATTCTACAGAACAGTAAGGTCAAATAATCAATAAACTTAAAATAAATAAGTGTTCTAATAATTTTGCTGTTACAGAGCATTGAAGCAAAGGAAAACATACAATGAATTCTATTAAGAAGCAAATATTTTCATCTAAAATTATAATATGCAATGCTAAAAAACAAGTTGAGATTGACATTCACATATTCTGCTGGAACACACACTATTTCCACTTTCCACAAAACTATTTTGCAATATTTCTGTTCCTATTGATTTAGTAATTATATCTCTGAGGCTCTAATTTAAGATTTTTCATTCCATTATATATAATAGCAAGCATTTAAAAACTATGCAAGTAAAGGAAGAAAAGGAAAAGGGAGAAAAATGCAAGTTAGCTATACTATTAGTATCTATTAGTTCACTGAAAAGGAAGGTTCTCTTGTACTCTGAGTAACTACTTTGACAATATGCAATGTATTAACTTTTGTTATTCTCCTATAATTTTGTTATGAAATTCTCCTATAATTTTGTTATGAAATTCTGTCTTACCTTTTCTCAATTAAAAAAAAAACCATACAAGTATCTGGGTGTAAATTGATACACTTGTCTTATGCAGGCATTAAAAAAATATGCTTTAAGGGATATTTAATTGAGAATCGATTGAGGCTGATCAGTTTGGGAATATGCTTTCAATGCAGTTAATGGGGGAAGAAAAGATACAAGATTCTATCCTTGGAATAATTTTCTTAAAATTTACACACAGAAAAAAGCCTGTGGAGACAATACTTTCAGACTTTTTTTTTGGTACCGGGATTCAAACTCACGACCTTATCCCTGCCAGGCAAGCACTTACTCCAGTGAGCTAAATCCCCAGCCCTAAAGTTAACTTTCAACAAATACATAAAGAGTAAAAACAAAAATTTATATAGTCATCTGATATTTAAATTGGAAATAATTGTTATCCTACAACTAATGAACAAAACATGTTATGAAAGCCATTATGTCTTCAAGAGAACGTGAACAGAAAATTCATGATTGAAGAAATACAATTAATCTATGATAAATATTAAATCAAGAAATCAAAGGTAAGAGTGTTAACGCAATCATGCAAATGCCTTTTTCTTCCCAGGCAAACCAGTGAGGTTCATTTTGTCCCCGATCCTCCATGCCACGCCACAAACGAGCAGCCACTGGCCGGGGACGATGGCCAGGCTCTCTCCTATGCGTGGAGGTCCAACCTCGAGGACACTCAGCCGTGAATTTTAAGTGTACATTTTTTCCATATAACCAGATGAACTTTGGGAAACCTAGCCTAACTACATAGTCATAAGAGGAGAGATACAAATTTCCTTGCAGAAAGATTTATCATGAGGCCACATTTACTTTAAAATATAGAAATATTCTAGATGTTCAAAATTTGATCAGTGCCTTAAAATGGTGCAAACATTTAAATGATGTCAAATTTTCAAAAATGAGGAAAATATTTACTAAATGGTTAATGATATAAAAGAGACAATTATTTTAAAAAACTTTATGTATTAAAATAATTTGAAACAAATATATCCAAATAGTAACCATTTTAACAGAGAAACAGAACAAAAATACACTGGACCTTTGCTAAACAAAAGCTGCAGCTCTTATTGTCACACAGGCCATACTCATTGGTGAGTTTTCTACCATACTGTTCCAAAATTCACAGGGCTTTGACTTGGGAGGGTTCATGGTGCTTCCCCAAATTATTTTCTGAACTGTGCTAAATCCACAGGTGCATATGGAGTCCTTGCTTTGAATACTATTTAAAGAAACAGTTTTTTATTTCTGGAAATCCTGCCACATGAACAAGTATTCAGAGATAGGAATAAACAACACAGATTTGAAGACAGCAATTAAAGTGGTGTCTATTATGTATGTACTAAGGACCAGTCACTATTATGCTCTCTCTCTTTTTTAATCCTTTTTTAGACAGGGTCTTGCTGTGCAGTTCGGGCTAGCTCTGAGATTTGTCAGTAGTGACCCAAGACGGGGTGTGAACACGCCCATTGTCATGCACCTCGAGTGTCATAATTCAGACGCACGTGCTGCTTGCCATTTCCCAGAGCACTTGGGAAAGTAGAGTAGAATTCCCGAAATATAAGCTGTTTTAACCCAGTGCTTCCTTGGTAAGTTTCTCACCCTCCTACCACTATTCTGCTCCTCTCCCAGTATTTCCTTAACTTCCTAACGTAAAAATTCTTTCACAGGAACCACTTTAGGGTAACACAAACTAAGACATTCTATTGTAAGGAACAGTATCGCTTGCAGGACTTTTGGTTTCTGGTTCCGCAGGTAAGGAACTTGAAAGTTACGACACGCTTCTTCCAAGTTAAACATTGTAAGACTGAAAAATCAACAACTATCCTGGGATATGTAAGAGAAACGTGACGCAGACCAAGCTGCTGCTTCTCACGGTGCAGAAACATTCAGACGGACCCAGAGGACCACAGCGTGCCCGCACAGACACTCCGCTTGGAACCAGGAACGCTGCGGGTAGGAAACACTGAACTGCAACTGACAAGTTGCTGGAAAGCCATTCTTTTTCATTCACACCTGTCAATCTTATACTGTTTCTCTTTATGTCATCTTGCAACTGTTGAATTGTTTCATGGTTCCTTATTTTTCAAAGAGCTTTTCTTTTATGTTCATTAGCTCCTATCCTGTCTTCAGAGTCTGAGAGTCTGTCTTTAGCTTCATTCAAGCAGTTTTGCTAGCTTTCAATGGAATTTTTAATTTCCTGCATATCTTTTTGAATCTGCTTCATGCATTC
Organism: Dasyprocta punctata; assembly: GCA_004363535.1. NCBI lineage: Eukaryota > Metazoa > Chordata > Mammalia > Rodentia > Dasyproctidae > Dasyprocta > Dasyprocta punctata. The sequence goes on along the minus strand of RJWM01007746.1, from coordinate 41,189 downwards.
TAATTTTGTCTTTTATTTTTATCCAAGGTTTCCATCTTTTTTCATGTTTCTCTATTTTTTTATCTACGTCTTCTTTATATACACTCAACATTTCTTTCATAATATTTGTCATTTCTTTGTATAACCTGAGAGATTATTTCTAATCTGATTTCCTCTGTAGTTTCATGGAGTTGTTTCTTTACTTCAGTTGCTACCATTTCAGAAAGCTCAGTTGTGCGATTTCCAATATCTTCTATTTCAGAGTCTCCTGGGTTTGTTCTCAGTGAGCTGGAGGTCTGAGACTGCTTTTTGTTCTTTCGTTTTGTCATTTTCCTCTGGGACCTGTGCAGCTGGTCGGACACCCTTTTGATGGATTGCACTGGGATGTTGGGCTGGGCAGAGCTTGGATCTTTTGATACGCATATGACTAGCTGGGGTGTACCTCTAAACCATGGCTCTGGGGCCTTGAGCTCTGATGCGCAGAGTGCAAAATCTCTTGCTCCCTGATGAATGGCTCTGGGGCTCTGGGCTAGGCAGGGCTCAGTACCTCTGGGATCTGTGCAACTGGTCAGACATTCCCTTGATGAATTGCACTAGGATATTGGGCTGGGCAGAGCTCAGATTCTCTGGGACCCACACAGCTAGCCGGGACACAACCCCAGAGTGTGGTACTGGAGTCTTGTGCCTTACTGGGTCACCATCATATTCTTATAAAGATCTATTTTATAACAGTTCTTTTGCCCAGTGTACATGTCCAATTGCAAAGAAAAATGTACAAAGCCTAATAAAAAGCAAAATGCAAAATTTGAAAAGATAGAGAAATTGTAAGAACCAGACATGACAGGAATATTGAAGTGATCAGAACGAGTATTAAAAAGAGCTATGATCAATATGCTAAGGGTTTTAATAGATAAGTAGACAGATGCAAGAACATATTGTGCAGTGTAAGCAAAGAGATGAAAATCCTGTGGAAAAATAAAGAAGAAAGGCTAATGATGAAAGCACTGCAACAGAAATTAAGAATGCTTTGATGGACTTAGTTGTATGTTGAATACTGCTGAAGAAGGAGTCTCTAAGCTTGAGAATGTAAATATAGAAACTTCAAAAAACTGATAAGCAAATAGAATCAAAATTTTAAAAACTGGATGGAATATCAAAGACTCTGGGATAACCACAGAAAGTAGAATCTATGTGTGATAAGAATACAAGGAGAATAGAGAAAGAGAATAGAAAAAAATGCTTGAAATTATAACTGAGAATTTCTTCAAATCAATGTCAGATATTAAATCCCAGACACAGGAAGCTAGGAAACACCAAGCAGGGTAAATGCCAGAAAAACTACATATAACATTTTTAAACTACATAAAACAAAATATAAGGAGGAAAATTCTGAAAGAAGCAAAAGGGAAAGAAGTCTTATTTACAGAAGACCAAAGATGAATTACATCTGACTTTTCAGAAACAAGGCAAATAAAAAGAACTGGAGGGAAATATTTACAGTTTTGGGAAAAGAAAACCACCAATGTAAAATTCAATATCCTAAAATATTACTTTTCAAAACAAATAAGGATGAACACTTTATCACATAAACATAAGTGAAGGAATTGTTTGTCAGTAGACTTGCCTTGCAAGAGATGCTAAAGAGAGCAGCAAAATAATACTAGTGAGAAACCCAGACCTACATAAAGAAAGGAACAGCAGAAAGATGGAATAAATGAAGGCAAAATAAAACTTGGTTTTCTTGTTCTTAATTGACCTAAGATATTAATTTGTTCAAAATGCTATTAACACTGTGTTTAAATCAGGCATGTTTTGGGTGACAGATAAATGGATAGACAAAAAGAGTGATAGATTTTGATTTGTGATAGAGGTACCACCCAATAGTCCTGGTTGAATGTGTATTTATGATATCTGACTCCTAAGCCCTGTCACTTAGCAGCACACTGAGCTACATACTTTTGGCTACTCATTCTCCCAAGGGTGTGACCTCCTGGGAGCTGTGGTTTGCTGCCACCACCCAGGATCCCAAAATGGCATCATGTTGCCAACCTAGGAAAAGAATGAAATTCAAAATTCAACCTACAGTTGCTATTGAATGTGTATCACCTAATCTCCATTGTAAAGTTGAACCGTGACAAGGTGTGGATGGTCTATACATACCCTTGTGTGTCCATGAATAAGTGACATCAATGCTGTGAGGAACACAAGGAGGAAATCAGGGTTGTTTGTTAGTAGAAAGGACCCGCACTACCTAGTAAACACTAAGCATCATTTGAAAGTAGACTTGGGTTAATTGTAAGCTATACTACAAACTCTAGTGCAGTCAAAAGAAAAATGTTTTAAAAATTAAGATATGCTGAAAATGACAGAAAATTGAATCATGTAAACTGTTCAGTTAAAACTAAAAAAAAGAGAAAGGTAGATATAAGTCAGGGGGAAAAAGCAATAAATAAAAACAGTACCAAATATGGTAGTTATTGACCTAATCATATCAATAATCACTCTGAATAATGGTGATATTGTCAATGTTCTAAATGGATCAAACATAAAGAAACTGTCAGAATGAGTAAAACAAGATGTAATTATGTGTTCTTTACAAGAAATATACTTTAAATATAATGACATGTGCTTATTGTAATACCTGGAAAAAATAGCATGCTAACTGTGATAAAACAAAGCAGGAAAAACTACATGAATCAAAGATGGAATAGATCCCAAAGCATGTAAAGTTATCAGGAATTAAGGTTTCAGATAATAATGATGATAATAATAGTAACAAAAATGTCAGTTCTTCAAAATTGCATAGATATCTTTAATATGTAGTGTCCTAAAAACAGAATCGAACTATAGGAAACAAAATCTCATAGGACCAGAAGGAGAAGTGGACTTTTCCACTAATATAGGTGACTTCTACCCAACTATCCCCTCATTTTATGGACAAATCAAGTGCACAGAAAGTCAGTAAAGACTCACTTGGGTTCAACAACACCTTCAACAAACTCGGTACAGTGGCTATCTATGGATTGATTTCACCCAGCAGTGGCAGAACACATCGTCTCAAGCTTGCACAGAAGTCATGAAGAAACAACACTCTCTGGGCTGTAAAATAAACCTTAACAAATGTAAGAGAAGAAAATTCCACAATGCCTTCTCTCAGACTTCAGTGAAATCAAACTAGGAATTCTTCCAGAAAGATGATTGGAAAATCCTAAATATGTGGACGTTAAATAACACTCCTCTAAATAATGTATGGTTGAATAAACAGTTTGAAGAGAAATTTAGCAGAGTTTTGAAGCAAACGAATATGTTATAAAAATTAGCATAGTGCAGTAAAAATAGCACTTATGAGGAAATTTATAAAATGGAGTTTATATATTAGAAAGGAAGAAAGATCTAAAGTCAGTCATTTAAGCTTACATTCTAGACAACCAGAAAAAGAAGAGAAAATTAAACAATAAAAGAGCAAAAAGTCAAAATTAAAGAAATGATAAAAATTAGACCAGTAAACAATGAAATTGAAAACAGGGACTAGAGGAAAAGGTAACAGCTATTTCATTTTTTAAAATTATTTTATTTTTACTCTATTTTATGGAAAAAAGTAAAATAAAATTTTGTATCAAAATAATAGGAGAATAACCATAGTTAATACGCTGCACATCATTATCTTTAAAGTAGTCACTCAGAGCACAAGCAAGGACATAACGTCCAATTGACATTAGCGCAAACCTTCCTTTTCAGTGACCCAAGAGACGGTAGCAGTACAACTAACTTGAATTTTTTCTTTTCTCTTCCTACTTTTCCCCTTTTATCCATCCTAATTCCTTTTTCCTATTGAATAATTTCTTCCCAGTTCACAATATATATTATACATTTTAGACCTTCCAGTTTCTTATACTAGGGAGACAATATGATGTTTACACACATGAGTCTGATTTATTTCACTTATGAGTATGGTTCCAAGTTGCATCCATTCACCTATAAAAGCCTCAAGGTTATTCTTATGACTGAGTAGTACTTTTAACTGTTCCCTAGTTAATGGGCATTTGGGTTGTTTCCAAGATTTAGCTATTACAAATTGTGCTGCTGTAAACATAGGTGCACACATATTGCTGTGGTATGATGTTTTTCATTCTTTCAGCAGGGTAGTGTGGCAGAGGGGCATCAGCTCATGGTGGCAGAAGACAGCAAAATCAATAACTGAACCTTAACAGCATCTTTCTGTTCCTTTTATACTCTATCCAGGCTGCTGGGATTAGAGCAGTGCCAATCCAGTCAGTGGACTGATCCAGCAGTCACCCACCCTTAATCCCAGAACCTTAATCCCAGGCTTGCACCACCAGTCAATCACACAACTCTAGATTCAGCCACCTCCGAAAAAGGCCTATCTAGAACTGCATGAGTCTTTGGGGGGACATCTAGACAAAAACCATAACTGTCAGTCTTTTCAATCAATAGCGATGGGGAATCTGGATATTTTTATAGGGGGAAAAAATCTAGATACAGACCTTACACCTTTCCCAAAAGTTAACTAAAAGTAGATGATAGAACTTCATGTGAAATGCAAAACTATAAAACTCTCAGATGACAAATCCCAGAGGAGAAATCCTAGATGACCTTCAGTGTGGTGATAACATTTTAGATACAGCACCATAGAAAAAAATTCATGAACGAAATGTTAATCTGGATTTCACTAAAGTTAAAAACATCTCTGTAGAAGACAGTAATAAAAGAGTGAGAAGATAAAACTCAGACTGGGAGCAAATACTTTCAAACTGCGTGCATGGCGAAGGGCAATCATCCAGAGCACACGAAGAACATGTGAAACTTAATAAAAGAAAACAACTCGATCAAAACGTGGGCCAAAGACTTCGATGAAAATTTCATCACCAAGATATACAGATGAAAAATAAGCACAGGAAAAAATGCTCCACCTTATATGTCACCAGGGAAATTCATTAAAATGTTTCATGTGCCACACATGCCTATAGAATAGGCAAAATCCGTAACACTGACAACTCCAAATGATAACTGGAATGTGAGACAGCACAAAATCTTATTTATTGCTGGTGGAAATTCAAAATGGCACAGTCACTTTGGATGATAGTTTGTCGACTTCTTACTAAACTAAGCATATTCTTAACACGGGATTCAGCAACTATGTTCCTCCATATTTACCCAAAGGAGGCGAAAACTGTGTATACACACAACTTACATATGGAAGCTTATAGCAACTTTATTTATGATTGCCGAAACTTAAAAGCAAACAAGATATCCTTCAGTGGGTTGAAGAATAAAGAAACTATGGTACGTTGAAAAAATAGAATATTATTTAGCACTAAAAAGAAATGAGCTGTCAAGTCATGCAAAGATATGTGGAAACTTACATGCTATTACCAAATAAGAGAACCCAGTCTAAAAACAGTACATATTTAATTATTCCAAATATGTGACATTCTGGAAAAAACAAACCTGTGAACTCCATAAAGTCAGTGGTTGCCAAGGGCTGGGGATTGGGAGGTATCAATAGATGGAGCACAGAAAACTTTTTTAGGGCAGAGAAAATACTCTGCATGACACTGCAACACTCAGTATATATCATTATACATTTCCCCAAGTCCAAACATTGTGCAACACCTAGATACACCCTAATGTAAGCTATAGACCTGGGGTAACACTGATGTGTTATGTAGATTCATGAGTTGGAACCCAAGTATCACTCCAGTAAGGGCCTTAATAATCAGAGAAGTGGTGTATGTGTGCTTGTGTGTATGTGTGTGTGCATGTGTGTGTGTGTATGTGTGTACAAGAAAATTATGAGAAAGCGCTCTACTTTCTTCTCAACCCTAAAACATTAAATATAGTCCTTCAAGCAACTAATTAACAAAAAACTACTTACATGAAATAATCCTCCTAGCATTGCATAAATGCCAATAACACAGAGAAAACAAATTGACTCTGTGTACAGAAAGAGAAAAAAGATATCTTGCTTAAGAAGATGAGGGGTCTTTCGGGTTGATAATCTCCCCAGAAGACCTGAGTTCCAAACAATGTCACCCAGAAGATTGTGTCCCCACAACAACATATTCTAGATTTTCAGCATTTAAAAGCTAGGGAATTTGATGAAGCCTAACTAACCATACCGCAAGCACTAACTTCACCAATGTCTCTCAACACTTGACCACATAGCCAGAAAGCCACTCGGTGTGATAAGAGCTTGTCACACCTGTATTGTTTTCCAGGGGCATTCTGGACTCCAGCGGATCCCTTCCAAATCTGCTCCAGTCTGAAAATATAAATGGCAAGAAATTCTATGTAACTTGGTTCAGTCACTGGCACTGATGAAAGAAGTCCAAGTATAAATCCTTTCTGAGACATAAAAACTGAATGCTATGGGCCAGGGATGTAGCTCAATGACAAGGTGCCTGCCTGGCATGCATGAAGTCCTGAGTTAGAGTCTCAATACCAAAAAAAAAAATACTGAACATCATAACACAGTACACCATGCACCAGGATTTAAAATAATAGCCCTTTTTAGTACAGTGATGCCAAACCATCTTTTGTGCCATGCATGTGTCATCACCTCTAGAATCTGTGAAAGCAAATCTTTTTTGGTCAGTCCATTGTGCTACTTAGAAACCACTGTTTCTAAACAGCTCTATTGCCTAAAGCAACATTCCCAAAGTATATTTCATAGAAACAATATTGCATAAATTCTATAGGAAAAAAGATCATGTGTTACAAGGTATAACAACACTATTTCCTGTCCTGCATGCTCTTCTAGAAGTTTGCCACTCCCCCATCATGATTTGAAATTGAATTCCCCTGCCCTAAAATCTGAGTGGGCTAATGACTGACTTGTAAGTAACAGCATACAGTAAAGAAATGCTGCATAAATTTCATAGTTATGTTACTAAAGTATCTACAGCTTCCACCTTGTGAGCTGCAATACTTCCACAGGAACTCTGAGCTACCATACACCAGTCTTACTGCCTGGAGGAGGCCATGCTGTGAGGAAGCCCTGTGCTTTAACCACACAAAGAGACTCCAGGCAGAAACTCTAATGTGACATGAAGAAAGATGCCCAGCCAGTCCACAGCTAGTCATAGCACCCCTGACTAGACAAGCACGAAGGATACCACAACAAAGACCTAGTGGATTTTTCTCAAATTGCAGAGCTGGGGACACTATGAGAGATGAAAAGCTGATTATTATTTTTAGCCTAGAAGTTCGCTTCTCAGCAGCAATAAGACATTCCATTACAAAAGCTGGGCAGATTGGATTGAACAAACCTCTTTAGGTTTTGTACCCCCCTGCAGTTTCTCAGAGACTTTCATCTGATAGTGAGCATGTCCATCCGCAAGATTAGCACTAGTATGCAATGTTCCCCATTTTCTTTTCAGAAACAACTGTTTTTATATCTACAGAGTCTGCCAAAAAAAATAAAAAAGTATACACAAGTTAGGAAAAAAAAACTTGTATAAATATTTTAATACTAAATTTATTGAGACAGCATAAGAGTAATACAAATTTCCTTTGGCCTCTGCAATTACAAGAAGCTCTTGAAGTGGAGGTCATGAGTTTCCAGACATTTATTAGTATGGTGAACTGTTTTGGGGTGACCTTGGTCATTGAGATTGCTGCACATACATTTTCAATTGCTTCTCCAAGGGCTAGAAGTACAGTGGGTTTTCTGCAATATTAGGTATTCTCTATGGTCCCACATACAACAATAAAACCATTTGTTGAAAACACACCATAATAATTTTTTCCCTGAAGTGTGTATACATTTTCTGGTAGACTCTATACTCTCAAAGAATGACTTTGGGAAATGCTGAATTAAAATAATGGTATCTGCTTAATTGTAGATTTTCCTCTTCTGCTGTGAACTGAGTTACAGATAGTGCTGATTTTACTTCACTATGATAATAAACTGAAGAGCAAACAGATACTGACCAATGCAGAGAGAGCCACTTCTCGGTAACGCCTGTGTGTGACGAAACTCATTCCGGCAGTATCAGAAAGCAAACAAGCACACACACTGAATGTCACTATTTGTTTTGCCAATAATAGTTCCAGGATGTGCTATTATTCCAAAGGTTTGACAAACATTGTAATGAACTCTCTGGCTCTTTTGATTATGTCATCTTCCAACTGAAAAGCTCTAAGAGGAAGGAGGATATGAGACAGTACTGTGTCCCCAGTGACTCTAATTTCCTTGAAATGAATGAAAAGGTTAGGCAGAAAGATCACACTGCAGTGCAGTGCCACTTCGCTACCTATGTTTAAAAGAAGGCTTCTGTCTGGAAAATTCCTAAAGGCCAAGGATAAAGACTAAACTGTTAGTGGATTCATGATAGGAAATCAGTCCCCATTTTTTCATTGTTTCAAAATTAGAGACACGATACTTTAAAAGTTAGAAGTACTTCACTTTTCCAATTAAATATGTGAACAAAGCTGAAGTCAAACCTTGATAAATACATTTAGAACAAGTGAGTATCACTTATGATACGATAAAAATAGGAGGAGTCACTCTACTGATTCCCAGTTAGTCACTGCATGTCTACAAAAAGTGATCCAACCATGACTCAGTTTCTCCACAAACAAAATGCCATTCTGTTTTATACTCCTTTTACCAAAAGAACTTTTAAATAGTTCCAAGCTAGGAGCAGGGTAAAGCCAATGGCACACTTACGCTGAGTGCAGAATTTAAGGGGGGGCGAGTATTTCAATAAGATAAATGATACATGGTTCAGTGATTTTTAAAAATTGAAACACAAGCAAAATCTACAATGAATAAAGAGTAAAAGCTTTCAGTGAAACACGAATTGCTATTACTAATTTCTTCTACATCAGGTTGCATCATGGCTCAGTGTGGTGCTATGACTGAGCCCTAGAAGTTATAACTACTCAGCTCAACCACTTCATAACTACGAGCAGGGTGACAGACAGGAAACTAAGAGTTGTTCCATCACTCCCCATGCAATTCAGAAGCATTCTTTTTTGCGCAGATCCTACTTGTCTATATACTAATGCAAATTACTTCAAGACTGCACAAGCCGAAGTATGATAGCCAACTTCAACATATGTACTTACAAATGTAAAGAGGAGTACGGAGGCAAACGTGCAGACACATGCTTAGCTACAGCAGTGTGCATAAAATCCGCAGAAACGGAACTGTCTCCCTACACAAAGGCTCTTCACCCCCATCCTTGCAGCCACCTGCTCAGTGGGGTGGTTTGACCATACTTCATGGACGGGTAACAGAGAACACACCGGACGCAGACCCAACAATGCACCCAGAGTAGCCCTGCGAAGAACATCTAAGCCACACATCTCAAGAGGTTCCTCTTTTGACCCAATCATTTGGAGTAGATTCTTCCTCCCCAGTGAGGAATTCGTTCCTGTTTGATCACAGTAGGACCTGTATGGAACCTGTGAGACAGGATTGAAAGATAAAGGAAGATCAAACCCCATTGTACTGGGACTGTGTGTTCTCCAGGTTGGGGCTCACGGATTGTTTTAAGCGACTGTTTTCCCTAGTTATTCAAGTAATACATTTCATGATAGAAAAATAAGCGAGAACACAAAAAAAGAAAATACTAATGCCTGTGAGGATGGGGTGGGCTCTACACTAGTACGACTGCTGCCAGTCAGCTCAGGGGCCTTTTGCTAGATTCACATGGAAATCGTGAGTTGGAAAAGTCCACTCTGGTAGCCGTCCCGATGTCACCAGATGACCCTGGATAATGCTGGATGCCCACAGTGACACAGCCAGCTGCCGGTCACCGCCCTGCCAGCTGTCACTGTCTGATAACAGTTTATGCTGGACACCAGGGGCCAACCCGACTGGGTGGTGGGTAACTGCTGCTGGCTGTCACCAACCACCAGCTTGCACTGGACACAGTGGGTCAACTCTACCGGGTGCCGGTCTCTGCTGCTGCTCTCCGTTGGCTGCTGGTCTCTGGAGAGCTTCGGTGTTAACAGCGCTGAGCATCTATTCATCTTTCTTTGGAAACCAACTGCTCTGTCCACACTAGTCAAGATAAAAATCCCCAGTAGATGGACAGGACTCTTTGGGCGCACACTACCTAGGAAGCATATCCTGAGCAGGCTATTATGTGGCAACTTGCAGGCCTGTTTCAGTATGAGTGAGGCTGAAGCCAGGGAATCTTTTGGAAAGTGTGCTGTGAATGTCAGGTATGCAAATTCCTTCCTGATCGACCACTACAGGGTGTCCTCTTTCTCCTTCAGAAATGCAGTAGTGACTCCCACCATGCTGCCTGCCTGCCTGCGTTCATGCTGGAGTGGAGAATGCTGGTTTGATAGCCAGGGAGGACACCGCTGCATAGCCAGGAAGGACACTGAGGAATACTGTCCCTGTCCTTCCGGGTGCAAAGGGAAGCAAAGGGCACGACGGGGAGGGGCATGCTGGCCACCAGCCAAGTCACCCCTGCCGCCCTCAGCTGGCACTGGGAAATGAGGGGAAAATGAGAGAGGGCTACTTGTCGTCTGTCTCACAACTACTATGGAGACCAGTGTGGAGATTCTTCAAAAGAAATACAATTTGACCCAGATAGATCATTTGTGGGCATATCAAGGATTAAGGACTGAAAGCTACAGTGATATATGTCTATCCACATTTACAGCAGCACAATTCACAACAACCAGGCTGTTGAAACTGCCTGGATTTTGTCAACAGATGAATGGATAGAGAAAATGTGGTATGTAACACAATGGAATACTACTCAGTCATAAAGAAGAACGTAGTTGCATGTCATTTGCAGAAAGTTTGGTGGAACTACAAACCATTATGTTAAATGAAATTAGCTGGTCCCACAAAGTAAAATACGGGGCCATAGATTTAGCTCAGTGGCACAAGTGCCTGCCTGGCAAGTGCAAGGTCATGAGTTCTATCCCTGGTACCCAAAAAAAAAAGTAAAATAGCTCACAATTTCTCTTATATGAGAAACCTAAAAATACTTGAATTAGTAAGTAAAGAATTAAAAGAAAGAAGAAGAAACAGAAGGTAGACTCCCAGAGCAAGGAAAGGCATAAGCAGGACAGGGCAAAGGCAGAGCAGCAGGGTGTCTACGGATTCAGGCCTGTGCTCCCCGTCACCGTGTAATACTGACATGTACTAGTACACTTTTTAAAACCATAAATAAAAGACAGAAAAAATACTTGCAGTGGGATTGTAGGATGGTGCAGCTGCTTCAGCAAACAGGCTGGCAGTTTCTCAAAACGGCACACAGTAGCCACGTGCCCCGGAAGCCCCGGTCCCAGGCCTTCACCCAGCAGAGCTGAGAACAAGCACGTGCACGTGAAAGCTTGTGTGTGAGCGCTCGCAGCAGCGGGAGTGGAAACCACCCAAATGTCTCTCCAGCGCTGGACCTATGTGCTATTTCGGTACAGTTAAATTATTCAAAAGGGAATGAGGTACTGACACATGCTACAGCATGAGTGAGCCTTGAAAACACTATGCTAAGTGAAAGAAGCCCGACACGAAAGGCTACAAACGGAATCTTCCACCGACGTGAAATGTACACAAGTACGTTTAATATCCTCAGCATTGCACACTGCCTCATAACGGATATCAACCAGGCAATCCACTCCAACGGGTCCCGTCTGCTGTCAGCGCAAACACAGCCCGAACTCCTCCGGGACTCGCGCTCCGAGCGCGGACAGCGGCACCTGCTCCGCGCCCCACGCCCGCACACACAGTGCTCGCGGTGCCCGCCCCGCTCTCCCCGGGACCCCTGCTCCGCGCCCCACGCCCGCACACACAGTGCTCGCGGTGCCCGCCCCGCTCTCCCCGGGACCCCACCTGCGATTGCACTTCTCCTTCTCATGAGTATTTACTAAAGAGCATGCACATACGGGTGGCCAACAGAGCAGTAATCAATAAGCAATCATTGCAGTTTCCTGGGAGATGGATAGCTTTCCTAGACTCCTGATAATGTGAATTATATGTCCATAAATATATGTGTGTGAATATATACACTTGTATATAGTATATAATAGCCTGCTTTGTAATTTTAATGAAAACTATAGCATTACTGGTTTAACAGCAGTAAGAGCATAAGCCTACCAACCTCACAAAATTGCTTTCCTTTCTGTATGTTTGCACATTGTCTTCCGTGTTAGTGGAATTTTTACAGTTGCAGTCATGGTATATAATAACATGGTTTTGTGTCTTTGCTAAAGAAATAATCTCTGTGTGCCTTCAGAATTCATTTATGTGCATGAATTCTATACTATACCCTTGTGTAGAGTGAATATTCATATAATTCCCTAATACTAAATATCACTCGTGAAGATTTGATTGAACACCTTTCATGTAGAAATACAGAATATATATATTGAATATCAAAGTATCAAATACTTATATCCATTTATTATGTATCTGTGACATATTAACCTTGGCAACTTCATTAAGATACTTTTCCGTGTGGAAAATTATTAGCCTGTTTTCCAAATTTTTAGTTACTTTACAAATGCCATCACCAAGAGAAATTGAACAACAGCAGCAGTGATTTGTCCAGGGCTAAAGAGCTGGTATGAGTTTCTTTTTTTTTTTTCCTTTTTCCAAACACCTACTTATTAAAGCTGCCAGCACACTTTGCCTTCTGACCTACATCCCTTGCTCAAATAATTTCAGCAGACTGGTTCCAGATGCCCCACCCCTGAAAATGCCACCATTATCTTTCTTTTTTGAAAAGTCACACAAGTTTACTTCTAAGCCATTTCCTTGCAATCCTGTGCCACTACATAGCTCCTTAACTGAAACTGTCAATGACGAAGATCATTCTCTACAGAAAATATTAGAATAGGAGATAATCACGTTGAAAGGAGGGTCTAGAGAGAGAACAATGACCGCAGCAGCAAACAAGCCCAGTCTGCGAACCAGCACCATGTGAAGGCCGCAGCTGGACTGGAAACAGCCGGATGCCAGCCCCTTCTGGCACACGGGCTGCCAAACAAGAAGTACTACCTCGCCCCATAAGTAACCAACTTATCTGGAGAAACACAGGCTGTGATGATAGCTATGGAGGTGAAATGCAGTTGGGTGCCTGTGGTGCTTTGGTGTTTCGCTAACATTACAGGTCTGGGGCCAGTGGTCTGATCATAGGTTCAGAGGATATCGCTAAGCAGTGTGTCATCGGGGTGGTGTGGGGGGTTTCCTTCTGAAGGTTGTGACCACTGTTGATTCCCTATGGTCTTGTTTGGAGGTCCTATATCATTTCCATTGTTTTGTTGGGCTGAGTTTTATTCTCTTTTGTTTTGTTTGCTTATGTTAAATCCCATGGCAGGAGGAGCTATTTCAAGGATAGCAAGATATGTTAGGGTAGCAATTTTGTATTTACTATTACTTGCGTTGAAGTCCTTTATCACATTCATTGTTTTGTTTTTATTGGCTCCATTCTGTTCTGTTCTATTTGATTTTTACTATGTCTGAAGTTATCTGCAGCTGTTTTGAAGACATCAAAAGGCAGTATGGTAACTGTTGAATTCACAATGTTTTGAAGTTCTGTATCTCTTACACTGGTTTGTTTTGATTGGTTTTATTCTGTTATATACTGTTTAAAATAAAAAAATATCTAAAAAAATAAGGAGGGTCTAGAAAATAGTAGATGTCCCAAACAGGCATGAGGATCAAAATTGTCTTCTCCTGAAAAAATAACTCCAATTTAAATCTGGCAGTATAAGAATAAACCAAGAACCACAATGGCATCTATGTTGAGGGATCTTCAGCAACATGTCATCCAAGCCATGAGAAGCATCTTCATCTTCATCGAACACTAAATTACCAACAACTCAGCTGGTGGGGGAGGTGGCACATGCTTGTAACCTCCCCCCAGTACTCTGGCAGGCTGTGGTACAAGGATGGCAAGCTGAAGTCCAGCCTGGGGACGTCAGTGATTTAGTGAGCCCCTGGCTCAGAACAACAAATTTTGGAAAGGCATTGATATTTTGCTCAGAGCAAAGGCCTTGTGTAAATCCTCAGTACAAAAAGCAAGCAAACAAACAAAGATCTAGAAAAACAAAGAAAAAAGCCCATCATCTCTCCCAGAGCAGGGCAACTTTCTTACAAGATTGCTCACTTTCTTTTCCCACAACTCCAAAATACACTTGGCCGTTTTTCTATTTGAAATACCGTGTTTCTCCCAGAAATTCCTTTGTGGAGTTGTGTGACCACTTGTTCCATTACCATCCTGAAGGACTGTCTGAATTTATAAAAAACATTACCCACTGCACAATAAACTGTACTTCAAACTTTTAGACACTTCTTTTTAACTCCTGACTGGTGACATGGAAATAAAAGATTTATCTGTGGCAGCCTCCTCCTTACTCTAACAGTCTCCTCCCAGATGAAAAGGCAGTGGGTATTTGAGTATGAAATGACACCCAATTATTGTCAGAGCCATCCTGTGGTGACAGTTTCTGCTCTGAGGCAGAGGTCACCCCGCACAAGGCACTGGGCTACCCTGGCTTGCCTCACCACGTCCTCCTGTCCTCCTGGGTGTGTTTCTATCTTGCATTTTCCTTCTTTACTCAGCCCAAGCTCCCTCAGTTTCTCCCTCACTCTTCACTGTTATTTTTTCAAATAAATTTTGTAACCATTCAACACACACAGCTCTCAGTGAGTCTGGAAATGGTAATGTTGAAAAATTTTTCCAGATGAACTCTTCCTGGATGGTCATAAAAATGCAAGTGATTTGAGCTTCAAATTACGGGCACAGTGCATCAACTCCTACAGCACTTTACTGCCCACAGCGGCAGCACCGGTTCCACGCTAGAAACACAAGACGCACATTTTATCAGGACCAGCAAGGGATTTGCTCAAGTCTGAGAAACTCTGCATATTAAATACTGAAACTCACAGCTTTAGCTTCACTCTTTCAAGATATTCTTTATGCCTAAACTAGAGCAGAAAGTGAATTTGTCTTAAATTTATGTGAAAAATCTCCAAATCATGGAAAAAATCTCTTCTGAATGTGGGAACATTTAATCAGTTTAGTCAGTATTTGGATATTTTCAGTATTGACTAAAGCACTAAGAAGGTATGGCTGCTAATTTCCCTTCTCACACTTTAAATACCAACATTGTAGAAAAGTCAAAATAGTAGTAGAAACCAAGGAGATAAATTAATGATATTAATATTTTTAATTATTGGGAAGAATTAGTCCTAACTGCAACGTAACTGAGTGATCCTAAGAAGCTGTCAGCAGTGAGTTCATACCTGGTCTCTGTTACCTTGATGCTACAGACCTGTTTTAATGGGTGTGGTGGAGGGCATCTTCATCCTCGCAGGGCTCTTCCCTGGTAGTTCTCCAGTCCTCCATGTCAGAATTAGATGGGATCTGTAACACCCAGCCATTCAGCTTGGCCACGTGCTCCAGGGCTCTGCATTGCAAAATGCACTGTGTCTTGGGATGCTCCAGCACTGTGTAAGGAGGGGCAGAAACAGGAAGCAAGTCTGTTCAGAGACCATGATCTAATTTCTAAAAGATAGTCTCTTTAATAAATGGTGCTGGACAAACTGACTTTCAACATGCCAAAGATAAAAATTAGACCCATGTCTCTCACCATGCATTAAACTAAAATCAAAATAGATCAAAGATATAAATATTAAAACAGAACCACTAAATCTGCTGGAAGAGAGAATAGGTAGAACCTTTGAAGATAGAGGTGTAGGCAAAGGCTTTATGAACAAAACCCACACTGTAAGGGAAATATTACAAAGAATCAATAACTAGGACTTCATCTAATCAAAAAGCTTTTGCACAGCAAAAGAAATCAACAGAGTGAAGAGACAACCCACTGAGTGGGAGAAAACTTTTTGCCAGTTGTTCCTCACAACCACTATGGAAATCAGTGTGGGGATTCCTTAAAAAACTAAGGTTAGAAGACACAGACCTCCTCTGCCCACTCCGATGCCCTTTGTCTCGGTAAGACAGGTGTCCCTTTGTAATGTCAAAATGGACCGGAGGCTTTGGTTCGACTGGTTTGACCCAGGTATTCCCCTTCTTGGTATCTTCCCAAAAGAATTAAAAGCATCGTACCACAACTATATATGCACACCCATGTTTATAGCAGCACAGTTTATAATAGCTAAATCTTGTAAACAGCCTAAATGCCAATCAACTGATGAATAGATAAAGAAGATGTGGATTTTTTATACAATGTCATAAAGGATAAACATGAGACATTTATAGCTAAATGGATGGACCTCAACACTATACTCTTAAGTGAAATAAATTGGATACATATGTATAAATATTGCATTATTTGTCTGGTGAATCTGGAAGCCTAAATAAGGACCAGAATGTATAGCTGATATTATGAAATAGGAAGAAAATGCTCAATTGGGAAGGGAAACAAGGTAGGGGAAAGGGAAAGTAAGGAAGGGAAAGGAAAAAACGAGAGAAAAAGGAAAAATAGAAACAGAGCTTTTGTAAATGAGGAGAAGAAGGGTCAGAGGGAGGGGAGGGGAGTGGGAAGAAAGAGGAGTTGAGATGAGCCATGTACAGGCACGAAGTCCCTATGATGAAGTGAGCCTTATGTATACTTAAAATGTACCAATAAACTTAATAAAAATCCTAAGCAAACAGAAAAACAATTTGGAACACACTTCTTTTTTCAAAAATACAGAAGAAAAGTGCTTTAAAAAATCAAGAAAATGGAAATAAGGTGGAATGATAATATAAAAATATAGCAAGAACAGAAAATACATGAAAAGAGTAGCTTCTTATTAATATAAAATCGTTTAAGAGTAATAATATTAATAATATTGCAATATATTTAAAAATTCATCTCACAAGCAATGCAGGAGATGCACTACAGAAAACTTCATGAGAGAACGCCGACGAAGAAGACAAAAAGAGAAAGCCACAGATTAGAGCACAGACCCGGGCGGTTAGCCATTGACACACTTGAAGAAGAAACCAGGAAAAAAAAAAAAATGTGGAAAAAAGTCTAACGCGCAGCACAGGATTTCTACCACGGCAGGGACGGTCCGCAGAGAGGGTACGACTGGCTCGCACGGGCCGGGCCTGCCGTGATGATGCCCGCCGCGAGGGGAGGTGGGTGGGTGACGCCTGCCAGCTCCGGGCTGAGGTCACGACGCAGGCAAAGGCTCTCGGACTCAGGCAGAAGGCGGCAGCAGAGAAAACACTGCAAATGAGCACAAATGAACTTTTGGGGATGATGGAAATGGTCTGAAATTCCAAATCATCGAATCGTACATTTACTATGAGTAAATTTTAGATGAAATTTATATGTCAACAAAACTGTCTTTGAAAAGGGAAATATTCGACAATGAAAGTTGGAGCCTATAGCTTTTATAAGCTTATCATATCGCTGACCAAAATCAGTTTACTATTTCTCAGTCTTAAACTTGTCCTGGCAATAATTTTATGTTCAAGATAAACAAAATTACAAGTAATATGGTATTTTTTTCTGCAGGAAAAAGAAGACAAATAAACAGATTACTTGCAAAGAAGGAATAATCATACAGAGTTCAAGCTCTTCTGCAAAAGTAAGTGTCATAATAAGAGAAAGAAGAAGTTTTTACAGAATTTTGATAAAATCAGTTAAGCTGTCAGAATTATCTGCCAAGTAGCTCTTAAGGCAAAACAAACAAGCAAATAAAAAAAGCAAATGTCCTTATTCGATGAACAAAAGGTTTAATTTATGCCTATAATAACTTCTGAATAGCAAACTAGATAGATTTCAGATGAAATTTATTTTATAAATAAAAATTTTCCCATGAAACTTCTTGGAAATGCATCTTTTGTAAAAATGAGTTCTCGGGTTCAACTGTCTTTGGTGACAGGTGGTTACCATAAATGAACTGGGGAGGCTAACTTGTTACCATGGGCTGCCAGAGTCAGCATTTCCTGGTTTCAGTACTGCTCTTAATATATAGTCTCTTTTTCTTCCTTCCTTTCTTTCTTTCTTTCTTTCTTTCTTTCTTTCTTTCTTTCTTTCTTTCTTTCTTTCTTTCCACTCAATGCTTGGTTTCTTATTATTATCGGTATACATTTGCAATACATGATATTTACGTTTGTTTGCAGGAATTGGTACATACATCTTGATCATTTTCTATTTTCTTTCTTTCCATTTTACTAGTACATGTTTGCAAAACATTAATGATTACATCCATTGTGGGGAGTTTAAAGTGGAGGGGGGTCCCAACACTTCCACACTGTTTAGGACTAGGAATCTCTGTTGCTGAGTCTTATAATTTTTCAAGAGAAGTAAGATACTTAGATGTTTACATCCTTTTTTTTGTTTGTTTTAAAAAGAGAAAGAAAAAATAAACATAACAATAAAACAGTTTCAAAACAGGCCAAGTAGGACAGCGATAACAATTAATACATTGCATATTGTTGTATTCACAGCAGTTATTCAGAGTACAAGATATAGGCATGAAATATTGTCCAAACAATATTAGCTCAAGCCTTTCTTTTCAAGAAAAACTAGCCGCATACCTATCTGAACGATCTTGTGTGTATATACATACATAATTTTTTTCTTTTCCCTTCCTTCCTTTTCTCTTTAGCCCATCCCAACTTCTCGTTTCTTTTGAACAGTTTCTTCCCAATTCAAAATATCAATTACACATTTTGAATCTTATTTATGTGTTCAGCTCCTCACACTAGTGAGAAAATAGGAGGTTTACTCATGTGGGTCTGATTTATTTCACTTATGAGTATGCTCTCGAGGTGCATCCATTTACCTATAAAAGTCTCAGGTTTATCCTTCTTTATGGCTGAGTAGTATTCATATATATATATGTATGTATGTATATATATATGTGTATATCACTTTTTTTATCCATTTCTTGGTTGATGGGCATTTGGATTGTTTCCAAGATTTAGCTATTAAAAATTGTGCAGCTATAAGCATGGGTGTACATATATTGCTGTAGTATGATGTTTTTAATTCTTCTAGGAAGATACCCAGAAGGAGAATAGCTGGTCAAATGGGACCTCTATTTTTAAAAGAATCTCCACACTAATTTCCACAGTGGTTGCAGCAGTCTACACTCCCACCAACAGTGGCGAAAAGTTCCTTTTTCCTCACAGCCCCTCCAGCATTTGTTACTGGTTGATTTCTTGATGGTAGCCATTCTTTCTGGAGTGAGAAGGAATCTCCACATTATTTTACTTTGCATCTCTCCAATGACCATGATGTTGAACTCTTTTTCATGCATTTATTTGCCATTTGTGTTTCTTCATCTGAGAAATGTATATTCATCTTAAATGCCCACTTTAGAATTGGGTCCTAGAATGTTGGGGGCCTGGTTTTTTTCAATTCTTTATATGTTCTACATAAAAATCCTTTGTCTGGTGGACAATTAGTTATAATTTTTTCCCACTCTATGGGTTGTCTTTTCACTACGTTGCTACTTTCTTTTGTTGTGTAAAAGCTTTTTAATAAGGTAAGTTTCCCTTTCTTGATTCTTTGTAATATTTGCTGTGTAGTCTGGGTTTTGTTCATAAAGTCTTTGCCTAAGTTTTCAAGATTTCTACTAATTTGCTCTTCCAGTAAATACAGTGTTTCTATTTTAATGTTTAGAATTTTGATCCATGTTGAGTTTAGTTCAGTACATGGTGAGACATATGAATTTACATTTAGTCTTTGACATGTAAAAAGTAAGTTTTTTTATTTTAAAGAGGGAAACAAAACAAAACACAAGAAAAACAAGAAACAAAAGAGACAAACAACACCAAAAAAACCTAAAGCATTAACAATGTAGGCTTTCAAAACAAGATGATAGGAACTTAAGGATGGTTGTTATTTTGCATAGTTATCTTCAAAAGAGTTACTAAGATTATCATATATAGACACACAAAATTGATCTAATCATATGACTATTAACTGTTCTGTTCCAAGAACTAATAGAATTAGTAGTACAATCATCTTAGTTATCTTATGTGCATGTACACAAATTTATATCATTTTTCTTTTTCCTTCCTTCTTTTCTCCTTTTCCATATCCAAGTTATTTTTTCCCTTTGAGCACTTTCTTACCCTTTCACAATATTTATTGAAGATTCTGGATCTTATTTGCTCTTGCAATTAATTACACTAAGGAGACAATATAGTATTTACGCATGTGAGTCTGATTTATTTCACTTATGAGTATAGTCTCAAGTTGCATCCATTTACTAATAAAAGCCTCGATGCGAACTTTCCTTATAGCTGAGTAGTGCTCCATTGCATAAAAATACCACATCTTTTGTATCTGTTCCTCAGTTGATGGGCACTTGCATTGTTTCCAAGATCTGGCTATTACAAATTGTGCTGCTATAAACATGGGTACACATGTATCACTGTGGTATGATGTTTTCAGTCTTCTGGGAAAATTCTCAGAAGCAGGATAGCTGCGTCAAATGGAACCTCTAATCCTAGATTCTTGAGGAATCTCCACACTGATGTCCACAGTGGTTGCACCAGCCTACACTCCCGCCAACAGTGGAGAAGAGTTCCTTTTTCTCCACAGCCCCTCCAGCATTTGTTATTGGTTGATTTCTTGATCTTAGCCATTCTTTCTGGAATGAGATGAAACCTCAGCATCATTTTAGTTTGCATTTCTCTAATGACCAATGATGCTGAGCACTTTTTCATGTATTTATCTGCCAGTTGTAGTGCTTCAACTGAGAAGTGTGCATTCATCTCAGATACCCATTTTTGGATTGAGTCTTTGAATTTTGGGGCCTGATTTGTTTTAATTCTATATTTATTCTAGATAGAAGTCCTTTGTCTCAGGGACAGTTGGCTAAGATTTTTTTCCCAATCTGTGGGTTTTCTTTTCACTCTGATGGAGATGTCTTTTGACATGCAAAACCTTTCTAATGAGACCAGATCCCAGTTGTTGATTCTGGGAAGTACTTCCCATGCAGTTTGATTCTTTTCATGAACTTCCTGCCTACCCCTATGTCTTCAAGATTACTACCTACTTTGTCTTCCAGCAGATTTCATGTTTCTGTTTTAATATTTAGATCTTTGATCCATTTGACTGTAGTTTAGTGCATGGTGATAGGCATGGGTCTAGTTTTATTTATCAGTATATGGGAAACCAGTTTTTCCAGCGTCACTTATTAAAGAGGCTGTCTTTCTTCCAGTGAACATGTTTGGCCCTTTTGTCAAAGATCAGGTGGCTGAGTGTGTTTGTAGTTGTGGCTGTATCTTCTAATCTATTTCATTGATCTTCAGGTCTGTTTTCATTCCAGTACCATGTGGTTTTATCACAGTAGCTTTGCAGTATAATTTCAAGTCGGGGATTGTGATGCCTCCTGCCTTGCTTCTGTTGCCCAGAATTGCCTTTGCTATTCTAGATCTCTTCTGGTTCCAGATTAATTTCAGGAATGATTTCTCTAGATCTATGAGATATGCTAATCGTACTTTGATTGGAATTGCATTACATCTTTACAACAATTTTGGGAGAATGGTCATGTTCATAGTGTTTGTTTTTCCTACTCATGAACAAGAAATGTCTTTCCATTTTCTGAAATCCTCTTTGATTTCTTTTTTCAGAGTACTGTAATTTTCACTGAATAGATCTATTTCCTTTGTTAGGTTGATTCCTAAGTAGTTCATTTTTTGGACACTCTTGTGAAGGGTGTGGTTTCCCTTATTTCTCTCTCAGTGAGTTTGTTGTTTGTGTACAGGAATGCTATTGATTTGCGAGTGTTGACTTTGTGCCCTGCTACATTACTGAATTTGGTTATTACATGTAGAAGTCTTTCAATGACTTTTTGGGGGTCTTCTATATAGAGTATCATGTCACTTGCAAATAATGATAACTTAACTTCTTCCTTTCCTATCCTTATTCCTTTCATTTCTCTCTGTTGTCTAATTGCTCTGGCTAATGTTTGCAGAACTATATTGAATAGGAGTGGTGATAATGGACATCCTTGTCTTGTTCCTGATTTTAGGTTGAAAGTTTTCAGTTTTTGTCCATTTAGTATGATGCTGGCTGTTGCTTTATGATATATGGCTTTTATCAGATTGAGGTAGAGACCATCTAGTCTGATTTTCTGTAGGGTTTTCATCATGAGTGAGTGTTGAATTTTGTCAAAAGCTTTTTCTGCTACTATTGAGATGATCATGTGATTCTTGTCTT
This sequence comes from Dasyprocta punctata, assembly GCA_004363535.1. Classification (NCBI taxonomy): domain Eukaryota; kingdom Metazoa; phylum Chordata; class Mammalia; order Rodentia; family Dasyproctidae; genus Dasyprocta; species Dasyprocta punctata. The sequence goes on along the minus strand of RJWM01007746.1, from coordinate 19,076 downwards.
TGGCTCTATTGATATGGTGTATTATGTTTATTGATTTGCATATATTGAACCATCCCTGCATTCCTGGGATAAATTTCACTTGATCATGGTGTATAATCTTCTTGATGATTTGTTGCATTCTGTTTGTATTTTATTGAGGATTTTTGCTTCTATGTTCATTAGGGAGACTGGCCTGTAGATCTCTTTTGTGTTTGGGTCTTTCTCTGATTTTGGTATTAGGGTAATACTTGCTTCCAGGAGTAAGTTAAGGAGACTTGCTTCCCTTTCAATTTCATTGACAAGGTTGAAGAGTGCTGGCATTAAGTCTTCTCTAAATTTCTTGTAGAATTCAGCTGTGAATCCAGCAGGACCTGGGCTTTTCTTTGTTGGTAAGGTTCTAATTACATTTTCAATTTCATTAACTGAAATTGGATCATTCGTAGTTTTACAAGTTCTTGATCCAGCTTTGGTAATTTATATGTTTCTAGGAATCTGTCCATTTCGTCTGTGTTATTGAACCTATGAGAGTAAAGATTTTCAAAGTAGGTATTGATGATCTTCTGTATTTCCACAGGATCTGTAGTTATTTTACCCATTTCACTTCTTATTGCATGAATTTGAGTTTTTTCCTTCCTTTTTTAAATAAGGTTGCCTCGGGTTTTATTGATTTTATTTATTCTTTCAAAGAACCAACTCTTCGACTTGTTAATTCTATTATTTTTTGTCTCCAATTGTGCTAATTTCTGCTCTGATATTTCTAATGTCTTCCTTTCTTTTGGCTTTGGGCTTGACTTGCTCTGATTTTTCTAAATGTTTGAAGTGTAGCATCAGGTTATTTATTTGTGTTCATTCTGGTTTCCTGATGTGGGAATTCACTGCAATGAATTTCCCTCTGAGGACTGCTTTCATTATATCTCTCAGGTTCCAATAAGTTGTGTTTGTATTTTTGTTTGCTTGTAGATATTGTTTAATTTCTTCTTTAATTTTCTCTGTGACCCATTGATTATTGAGGAGTGTATTATTTAATTTCCACATGTTTATGGATTTTTGGCTGTTTCTTTGTCATTAATTTCCAGTTTCATGGCACTATGATCAGATAATATGCATGGGACAATTTCAATTCTTTTGCATTTACTTTAGCACATTCTATGAGCTAGTATATGCTCCATGTTACAGAACATTCCATGTGCAACACAGAAGAATATGTATTCTGATGTTGTTGGGTGGAACACTCTGTACACATTTACTAAGTCCATTTGTTCACAAGTCTGATTCAGTTCTGATATTTATTTGCTGGCTTTTTTTCTAGTTGTTGTGTCTCTTTGTGTCAATACAGTGTTAAGGTCTCCCATTATAATTGTGTTATTGCTTATTTGATTTTTCATGTCTATTAATATTTTGTTTTATATAACTGGGTGCTCTCAGATTTGGTGTATATATATTTAAGATTTTTATCTCTTCCTCATGAAGTTTTCCCTTAACTAGTATGTAGTGACCTTCTTTATCTCTTTAATCATTCTTGGTTTGTTCACATTGTCTGCAAACAGAATAGCTGCCCCTGATTTTTTGGGGCTCCACTTACATGAAGTATTGTTTTCCATCCTTTGACTTTTAGTCTGTGAATTTCCTTTTGGGTTAGATGGTTTTCTTGCATACAGAATATGGTTGGATGCTGTTTCTAGATCCATTCTCTCAGTCTGTTTCTTTTGATTGGTGAATTCAGGCCATTTACATTAAGAGTTGTAACTGATATATTGGCTTATATTTGTCATGTTATCTTTCAGCTCTTTGTTCTTTACCTTTCTCCTCTGTTTAATTGCTTGTGCTGCTTGGTGGTTTTTTTCTTTCTGTTGTTGTTCTTGAAATCATAGTCATTTTTATGTCTAGAATATCTTTCAGTATTCTTTGTAGGGTTGGTTTGGTGGTCATGAATTTCTTCAACTGTTCTTTGTCATGGAAGTATGTTATTTCTCCGTCGATTTTGAAGGATAGTTTTGTAGGATACATCAATCTGAGTTGGAAGTTGTTTTATTTTAGGATTTGAAGTAGTTCACTCCATGCTCTTCTTGACTTGATTGTTTGTGTTTAGAAGTCTGCTGTGATTCTGATCGGCTTTCCTTTGTAGGTGATTTTTTTCTTTTTCCTAATAGCTTTTAATATTCTGTTTTTATGTTCAATTTCTGGGATGTTGATTATGATATGTCTGTGTGTAAACTTAGTTTTGGTTATGGTTAAATGGAGTTCTATATGCTTCACTTATCTGTATGTTGGTTTATTTTCCCATGTTTGGGAAATTTTCTGCTATTACTTCTGTAAATATTCTTTTTATTTTTTTAATTTTAAAAAGCAAAATAGAAAAAAGGACAGAAGTAATACAGAATTTTAAAAAAACAGTAAGACATCAACACTAGTTAATATTTTGCATATTGTTATCTTAGAAGTAGTTGCTCAGGTTACAAGATCTAGCAATAAAAAATGATCAAACAGTCAAATAATAACAGCACAAACTGTTCTTTTTGATAAACTAACAGATTAGTAGTATAGTTATCTATCTTGCACACATATACATACATACAGCTATATGTGTATACCTACATACATATAATCTTTTCCTTTCTCCCATTTCTCATTTCCCCTATAATATTTTTATATCATTTATGTTGTCATCTTTTTTTGTTTACACATATTAAACTTATACTGGTTTTTTTTGCATTATCTTGCAACTGTGAAATTATTTCCTGATTCCTTGTTATTGTTCAAAGATCTTTCCTTTCCTGTTCACTAGCTGTAATCTTGTCTTTGAGGTCTCAAAGTCTATGCTCACATTTTTCCAGGTAGTTTTACCAGCTTTTGATGGAATTTTTGATTTCTTGGATATCTCTTTGAATTTGTTTCATGCATTCTAATTCTTTCTTATATTGTTCATTCAAGGTTTCCATCATTTTCCAGTGCTCCTATGTCTTCTTTAGATGTGTTCAGAGTTTCTTTCATTATATTTTTCATTTCTTGTTTTAGTTGGGAGATTATTTCTGGTCTTATTTCCTTTACAGCTTAATTGAGTTGTTTCTGTACTTCAATTGCTATCATTTCAGAAATTTCAGGTGTGAAAATTACACTTTCTTGTCTTTGCCTCCTAGACTTGTTTGGGATGGGCTGCAGGTTTGAGATTGCATTTTGCTCTTACATTTTGTCATTTTCCTGTATTCCCCTGAGGCAGCCAAATGCAAAGTGTCAGTTGCTTCCTGGGTTGAGGATGAGCTGTCTATACTGGTGGGTATTTCTCCAGCTGAGTGATGGTCTCTGGGCAGGCCTTACCAGCTCCCGAGTGACTCTCAGAGGTTCCCCAGATAGTTGCAGTACACTGGGTGAAACTTGAGCAGGCCCCATGTGGCACACCGAGGCTCCCTAGCTGCCTGGGGTTGCTGGGTGGGGCCCTATCAGGTCCCCTGTGGTGCACCAAGGCTCCCCAGTTTGGTGGAGTATGCTGGGCAGGCCTTCAGCAGGCACATTAATACTTCCCAGCTACTTGGGAGTCACTGGGCAGGGCCTTACCAGGTCTCCAGCATGCACAGAGGCTCCCTGGCTAGGTGGAGCATGCTGGGCAGGCCTTCAGCAAGTCCATCAGTGCTCCCCAGCTACTTGGTTTCACTGGGTGGGGCCTTACCAAGTCCCCAGCATGCGTGAAGTTTGCCCAGCTAGGTGGGGTACACTGGGCAGGCCTTTAGAAGACACCACGTGGAACACCAAGGCTCCCCAGTTACTTGGGGTCACTGGGCAGGGCCCCACCAGGTCCCAAGTAGCGCACTGAGGCTCCTCAGCTAGCTGGAGTATGATGGGCTGTCCAACACCATTTACTAAAGAGACTTTCTTCCAGTGCACTTTTGGTTCCTTTGTAAAGATAATGTGGCTCAGTGTGTTTGAGGTTGTGTCTGCATCTTCTAATCTGTCCCACTGATCCTCAGTTCTGGTGTTTTGTTTTGTTTTGTTTTGTTTTGTTTTGTTTTGTTTTGTTTTGTTTTCAATATCATGCTGATTTTATCACAGTAGCTTTGTAGTATAATTTCAGGTCAGGGATTGTGATGCTCCCTTACTTACCTTTGTTGCCCAGGATTGCCTTTCCTATTCTAGATCTCTTCTGTTCCAAATGAATTTTAGGAATGTCTTCTCTAGTTCTGTTAGGTTTGCTAGTGGTATTTTGATTAGGATTGTATTAAATTGAAAGTAGGAACATTTTCACTATGGTGGTTCTTCCTATTCATGCACAAGGAATGTCTTTCCATTTTCTGATATCCTCTTTGATATCCATTTCCAGAGTACTGTAATTTTCAATGTATAGACCTTTTACTTCCTTTGTTAGATTCCTAAATATTTCATTTTTTTTTTGATCTATTATGAAGGGTGTGGTTTCCCTTATTTCTCTCTCAGTGAGTTTGTTGCTTGTGTGCAGGAATGCTATTGATTTTTGAGCGTTGACTTTGTATTCAGCTACCCTGTGGAATTTGGTTATTAAGTCTACAAGTCTTTTGGTGGACTTTTTGGGGTCTTCTATGTAGAGTATCATGTCACCTTCAAATAATGAGAATGTAACTTCTTCCTCTCCTATACTTATTTCTTTTATTTAGATTTTTTATTTTTAAAACAATCTTTAGTTTAGTAGATTGAAAATAAAGGATTTTAATAAAAATTAGACTTTCATGCTGCTTTGTACTATAGAAGTCTTCTTTGAATTAAATTCTTCATAGAACCTCAAAATATGAGAAAAACAAGATTTTTTGTTAACATCCCTCAAGATTTGCTATGGTTTTATGGTATTCTAGATAAGAGTTGGTAACATAAATGGTCTGTTACCTAGTTTTTGGGGACATTTAATTTATACCCATTTAACAATAGTGTGTTTTCTGGACCAGATGTTCCTAAAATAGTCTTGAACTTTTACGGATGTGTGATCCACAGGTGTTGGTCAGACATTCTCATTTCAGGGCAGAGAGTACAGAGCATGACAGGGAGCCTGAAGAAATTCTGATTTTGATGGAGGAGGGGGAGATGTCACCCAAAGTGTTATCTCCACTGTGCCTTAAAAGATGGGTTGAGTTTTTCCAAACAGAGACAGGACTGGTCACAGATCTCTGGAAGAGATGTGCAGCATCAAGAAAGACCCAGCAGTGCAAGGAAACAGCACCCACAAAGGACATATTCACCTGCTCACTGGGAGGTAACCAAGTTATGCTAATCATTCAGTTGTTTATAGTACCTGGCACTGAGAAGAAAAACCAGGTCTCAGACTGGTTCGAATAAAATTACTGGCTTACAAAAATGAAATATTCATTCAATTATGCATTTTAAATTAGAATCACAGAGATAATCTGTTACTTAAATAAAGTAAGTCATCTTAATATATATAGAGAAAAATACAAGTGTGTACCAACATTTACACAAACTGTTAATTCATGGGTTTGATTCTCACAAACATTTCTACTCCTAACTCTGAATCTTCCTGGAATTAAACTATGTTAACTTGTTTAAAAACAATTTAAATCATCTCAACCAACTGAAGCACCTTTTCCATTCAATATTGGGTGTCGCCTCCTCAGTTCTCAAAAACATCCTTAACAACCAGAATGATTGGCTGAACGCAGAATAAATTCCTGTTCAAAATACAGGTTGGAAGAGCCCTATTTATGTATTTAACGTGGACTATAAAATTTAGAAAAGGAGTAACCAAACATTACATATCTCAAGGGTTGAGTCATACCGTAACTTTAACATCCAAGTTGTTTGAGCCCTTAACCCCTTCCAGAACTACTACACCACTTGGGGAAATTTTGGATTAATTTTGCTCCTCATATTATATTATAAAGATACACTATGTTTTTAACAGGTATGAAATACATTGAAATAGTTTTCCATTTGTCTTGGGAGACTTTAGAACTTAAAATATTGCACACTTAGGGCCTTCGTAGGGCACAAAATTCATTTCAATAATAAGTGAAAAGGCAGCTGATTAGATTCTTTGTCATTTAAACCTGCCTTGCTACAGCTTTTAAGGTTGGTCTATTACTAATGCCTGGCATTGGCATATGTCAGATTCAAGGAAGAAAATAGGGTAAAAGGATGAAAGATAGGAGAAATTAAAAAATAGGTTAAAGGTTGAGTTCACTTCCAAAAGTGTGATAACATCATATATGTTATTAAGATGATTAACTTCACAAATTTGAGTCTGAGCTTTCAAGAAGCCAAGACAAAAAAAAAAGCGTAATTATACTTTCCACAGGGTAAAATTAAACAAGTAACTGAAAAGAATGACAAATAACCCCAGATCCTCATACTGAGGACAACTTATAATGTAGTTTTAAAGAATTATCTGCCTTAAATTTAATAGTTAATGATATTTTAAGGAAAAAAGTGAAGTACTCAAAAACCAAAAAATGTAGAGTTCTTGAGAGGCACACTTCTCTGGGAGCAATGGTGACTTACAAGTCCTTAAGGACATCCCAATAAAAAACCAAAAAAAAAATTGTTCTTTAGTAGATAAGTCAAAATAAGGCAAATATATACATAATTACCAGCATTTCAGTTAACTTCTGGGGTTAAACTGTCCTCAGTTGAAAAGGGGTAGATGACAAACTGGTGGAATTGTCTAGATAACACTCCATGACTGAAAAATTATTAGAGATCTTTGATCAAATTTTTACTTGAATCTCTGCTAAGTGCTGTATGTTTCTGGATTAAAATGTCCATACACACACAGACACAGACACACACATACTCATGCAGCTTTGAATGACTATTTTATAATTTTGCCTTTGTGGAAAGTAGGTAAGATGCTACAGTATTTGCCTGTTACTAATGCAGGAAAGAATTCAATGTTTGCACATCAATTGATCCAGGAAAGTCAACAAAGAATGGACAGCCTCTGTCCTCATGAGCTGATTGCCTGTGAACTCAGGAGACAGTTGGAAGGCTGTCAAATATTCAAAACTCTGATAGCTTTAATCAGGCATTTTCAACGAATATGTATATGAGTGGATGTACTAATCAAGGAAATGAACACCCTGTTGTGCTAAACTGTGCTTGTGTTCAAGTTTCCTGGAATATTACCCATCACTGAAAATCCTCAAATAAGGACACAAACGACAAGTTGGGCTTCTGAAACCCAGGAACGAAACTGGGCAGAACAGAGCCCTTGGCAACTGGATGAGAATGACGAAAGGGAAGCCAGCCAAAAATTAATAATCCCAGTAGACATTTGAAAAGGTGACTGTAGAATCCCCACAGTATGTAACAGTGTGATTATAGTCTGCGTCTGAGATGCCACAAATAAGTGGCAATAATCATATGTATGTTACATGTATTATATATATACCATATATATGCATGTCACATATATATCCCAAGAATTTTCAGAGGAAATATCTGTGTTAGCTCCCGCCTGGCGGCCAGGGATGCGGGCCAGCCTCCCTGAGGAGACCACCGTGTGCTCACCCTCGCCTCAGCCCAGGTTGCGGCGGAGGGGACCTGAAGGGGCCCCTGCTCACCTGGCTGTGGGGTCGCGGGGCGCCCGCTGTCTCCGCAGCCACGGCCCTGTATTTATCTACTGAACCTGCGGCTCCCAGCCAGGCGAGTGCTCCAGGCCCCGGGCAGCGTCAGCCTCCACGCAGGGCGCCGGAGGCCCCGGGGGCCGGCAGGCCGAGGAGGGGAGCAGGGCCGGCCGCCCCGGAGGACCCAGCCCGGGGCTCCGCCCTGGCCGCCGGGAGCCGCGCAGGGTCAGGCAGGGTCAGCAGCCCGCCGCCGCGGGAACTTGCGGTGCACGCAGCGCGCGCAGGTGGCCGAGCTCCGTGTGGCCTCCGCCTTGCCGGCCCTGGACCCAGGTTTCCGGCTGGCGGCGCACTTTATTGGTTGTGGCTGGGTAGGGGACTCGGGTGTGCGATATCTATTCTATAGTTTGGTCCTTGTTTACACTTCTGATTTCTCACACCAGAGAAACAATGCATGTTTATGTCATTTAAGGGTATGGTCTCAAGGCTATGTGTCAATTTCTCTATAAATGTCTCAAGTTTATCCTTTTTTTTGGCAGAATAGTACTACATTGTATAAAAAAACCCACATCGTCTTTATCCACCCAGCAGGTGATGGGCATTTGGGCTGGTTCCAAGATTTACCTCTTACAAGCTGTGCTGCTGTAAACATGGGTGTGCGTATGTACTGTGGTATGGTGCTTCTAATTATTTTGGGAAGATATCAAGAAGGGGAATAGCTGGGTCAAATGGAACCTCTGGTCCTAGGTTTTTGAGGAAACTCCACACTGATTCCCCAGTGGTTACACCAGTTACACTCCCACCAATAGCGGAGAGAGGCTTGTTTTCCCCCACTGACCACTGGGATCTAATCTTCTAAAAAAAGCTTTTGTGCAGCAAAAGAAACCACTAACAGAGTGAAGAGACAACCCATAGTGTGAGGAAAAAGTTTCCAGCTGTTCCTCAGATAAAGGACTAATGTCTAGTATATAAAGATCTCAAAAAGATCAGCCCTCCCAAATTTAAAGACCCAATCCAAAATGGGCATCTGAAATAGACACTTCTCAAATGAAGAAGTAGAAACACTAAATAAACATATGAAAAAATATTCAGCATCACTAGTCACTCGTGATGCAGTTTTAAAATAATGCTGAGATTGTATCTCCAGAAAGAATGGCTATTATCAAGAAATCGACTAATAATGAGCAAAGCTGAATTATTAAAGTTCAACAGCAACTGTAGCCATTTATATGACCATCCCTATTGGATGTACCCTGGGCAAACCTCTCACTGCACTCGGCCCTTGGACACCAGTCGTGTAGAGAACAAACTGAAGGACAGCAAAGAATTTTGAGGAGCCCAGATGAGAGGAAATTTGTAGGATAGCAATGGGAGCTGCCCCTGAGAAAACTCATCTGGGAGAAGTTTAGGTGGTAGGATTTGGTGACTGGCCAGCTCTGCAGGCAGAGATAAGAAGGGGCCATGACAGCTTCCGATTCTCTAGATAGGACACAGGCCAACTGGTGGACTTGGTGGGTATACGAGGACTGAGGCCCAGGGAGTGAATGCAATGCCCTAGGAAGAGAGGGTAGGATCATGTAATAGTTCTAGACCTTGAGGATCTCTAACACTGGAGAGAGGCTATGATGGCAAACATTGTCTTCGTTTTGCACCTGGAAATCCAAAGCACTGAGGTTAACTCATTTTCTCAAAGCAAATTAGGAAACTCTTTAGGATTGATTCTGACTTTATTGTGTGAGCAGTACCTTAATGTAACCCTATTTTACAAAGGAGCCATCCTCACCAAAGCTTCTGTGACTATGGACAGCCACAGTTTGTCACTTGCCAAGCCAGAGAAGAACCCTGTGGACATCAGTCTCTGAACTCCAGAGCAGGTGGTGTGAAAGAGAAATGTAAGTATCTTTCTCTAGAAATAGATTGTTTTAAACATAAACTGGCTTCCAGGAAGTGGAAGAAGCTTGCCAGAGCTGGGAAAGAGCCTGGAAAACGCAATGTCACAACAGTGGGCGTGGTATTTTGAAGGCTTGTTTTGCAACCTCCCCAGGCAGGTGTCTTTTCTCCTCAGCGAGACCATGAACTGCTTGAGGATGAGACTAGTAAGTGCTTAATAACTGCAAAATGAGGAAAAATTGGATTCAACAGAAGGAACACTAGGACTCTTGTCCTGATTTTCAATGATCTGGATTCAACCCAGCTCTAGGAAAAATCAGTTGTGCATCTTTAATTGAAAAGTCTTCTAAGCTCTAAAATTCTACAGGAAAATGACCAGTTCCTGACTAACATTTTGCTCTGCTCATGAGAATAATTACAGATTCAAAAGTCACAAGCTAGGGGAGACCTTGCACAGCATCTCTCCCTTCTTCCAGCCCCCCACCCCGTTCTAAGGGGTTTCAGGTTGAGACAGACCCTATAACTTGGCAAAGGGGAGTCAGGATCTGCCCACACATCCTTTGGCTCCACTATTCCATCCACGGGCCCACTGTCCTTCTTCAGGTGTAGAGTTAATGAAATATTTTACAGGGTTTCCCCCCAGTCGCTATTCAGCAGTGGTTCACTCTTGGGGATTTCATACTCATTGTTATGGTTTGTGTCTAGATGTCCCCGCAAAGCCTCATGTGGTCACAGGCAGAGTTTTTTCAAAGGTGACTGAGTCTAGAGTGTGTGACTGATCCCTGGTGCAACGCTAGAATTAAAGATGTTGTGATTAGGGGTGGGCAATTACTGAATCAGCCCACTGATTGGTTTGGCACCTGCCCTAATCGTGGTAGCCTAGATAGGATATAAAAGGGGCAGGAGGAAGCTCCTAAGATCCCTTACTTGCTTTACAATCTTCTGCGCACCATGAATTGTTTCTCTTCTGCGATGCCTGTCTGCCTTGGGTACAGCCAATTATTGACCGAAACCTCCACAAATTGTGAGCCAAATAAACCTTTCTTGCTTTAACTTTGGATGTTTTCTGTTTTGTCTCAACAGTGAGAAAAGTAACTAAGACACTCATGTTCTAATATAGTGGAAACTAGCAAAGACGGCTGTTGGATTGTCTGAATATATTCAGGAGAGAGAGAGACAGAGAGAACTAAAGTCAAGCTAAGAAACCGTTTATTTCCTATTGATTCCTTAGTACTGACAGCGTCAATTATAACAAAGAGATAGGTAACTGTGAAAACTTCAGGCACTGCCACGGGCTGGACTTGCTGGCCCAGTTACTCTCCCTGTGGCGGTTAGTGACTGTAGTCAGAACAAAGCCCTCAGAGAATACTGGAGAATTCTGTGGATCCATGTTCTATATTCCAGCCTCTAAAATACTAGGTGCAGCTTAATTTGGCCATAAAAGGATGGCTTCGTATAACTTACTTCACAGATACATGTTTTCTACATGGTATAAAATACAGTAAAAACTAGAAATAAATTTGATCAATTCCATTGAACCACAATGAGTTTAAAATCGTTCAGTAAGTCCCATCAATTTTCTCTCCTTACATTAAGACTTACTACTATCAGCACCGCTTCCTTACGTATGATGCCCACTGTCTATCTCTTTTTTAAATGTGTATGTATTAATACATGTTTGCAGCACATATTGCCCACATTGCTTGTGTGCAACTGGTGCCCGTGCTTGCCACACCTCAGTTCCTTCTCTTGTGCCCTTTTTCTTCCCTCCCTTTCTCCCTTTATTTCTTTATTTCTACCCTGACCTAGGACCTACTGCTCTACCCATGACCAGGCATTCACTAAATTTATCTACCCCATTAAAACCATTATACTTAATGTTCATATATTATTTATTTTAAGAAATTTACTGGGGGTGTAGCTCAGTGGTAGAATCTTTGTGTAGCATGCATAAGGCCCAAGGATGAATACCAAACACTATAATAGTCGTCCAATAAGCAAAACAAAACAAAATGTTATCATCTCTGAGCACTCGAGAACCCAACATTTAAATTTCCCAAGGCACCACAAAGCTGTCACCAAGTTAAGAGGACCATCTCAAGTGCTAACAAACTCCAGACAGAGTCTGTGTCAGTCCAAGATCCTGGGCTTTTCTGTTTTGTGCTCCCCCAGTGGAGGCCTGAGCTGCCGCCACACTTCCCTGGGAGCTGTGGCTGTCTCTTCTCTGACTAGCAAGGCAGCAGCTCCCCCAAGACCCTCAGGTCCTGTCTCTGTTACACAGAAGAGTTCTCACAACAGACCCACTGCATGAGACTATTGGAGTTTTTGTTCTTGTGACACTCTCTTCTGGTCCTTGGTATCAAGGATTCTGAGCAAGGAAATAGATAAAATAGATAGGAACCTATATGCCCAGGCAGGGAAATAGGCCAGGTGTCACCTGCTGCTGTGCAATGTCACCTCTCCAAGGTCAGGATGCTGTCCTGGCACCTGCTGACTGTCTGTTATCAGGTGACATTTCCACTGCCCCTTTGGGAGTCTGCACAAATGGAACAGCAGAGAGCACACAGCTTTGAGAGTCTGAACATCCAGTCCAGATTCTGCTAGGTAGTGCTGTGTAAACTTTTGGAAGCTTCATAACATCTGTGTGCTTCAATGAACACAGACCTCAAATACCCAGAGGTAAAGGTAGATTAACAAAGCAGATTTCAGTTTTTGTCTCCTCTCTCCTATTTACCAGCTCTTTGCATCAAGCTGGCCTCAGATTCCTTAGTTACCAAGAAAGCAATGTCTGCCCTGTTGGCATAGTGTTACCTTTAGGAGGAGAGACGGTTGTGGAAAGTTTCATAAAGTACAGGTCTTCTGAATATAGATGAGATCCTCCTTCAGCCTCTCTGCTGTGTCCCTTTGCCTGTGTGGCTCCCATTTAAAAGCTCAAGCCTTTGCAGAATCCTTTTTCCCCAGTGCAGAAATTATCATCCCAAGCCCTTATGTTAAGTCATGCAATTCAAGCAGGTCATGCACTCAGGAACACGGCACCTCTCTCTGCTTGGGAGCCACTGTGAGAAAACTCACAATTAGAAGGGGCCCTCTTCCCCACCCCCTTTCCTCATGTCATGCTTCCATCCCCAAGGACAGGTGGTTGCCTTTGAAATAGCCAGAAGTCAAGAACTTCTAAAGCTCAAAAGTCAGAGCAGCGTTCCCTCAGGTTCTCTACCCCGGCTGGCAATCCCCTTTCTCCTCCAGGGTAATTTCCTTGCTTGCAGTTCAATATGCTACAGTCTGTCTTTTCCTGTCTCTACATTGACATACCATTTCTCTCTGCTTGTCTTTAAAATAAGGATCCTTATATTCATAGAACCAATCAAGTGTTCTCATGTAGGAGAAATAACGTAATTTCCTGTAGGTTTACAACCATCTAAAGCAGTATAGGATGAAGGTATTTTTAGCTCTTTTTAAGAATTTAAAAAATAAAAGCTGAGGTCCAGCAGGATTGCATGACTTACCCTATGGTTGCCTAGATTATAGTGACAGAGCCTGGCCTCACAACCAGCCCTTTGACTCAGTCCAAACCCATGCCATGAGTTCAGAAAGAAAAGCAAGAGACACAGCCGAGAGAGAACGCTCGCTCTACCTGGTACACACAGGCAGCCCAAAGCCAGAGGTAAACGAGAAAGTGAAGAGAGGAGTTGACTCCAAGAGCAGTGGGCAGCATTCTGGGGCCACTTGTCCAGTGTCCTGATGGGGGACACAAGCGCACCTTCAGACTCCTTCAGAAGCCTGAATGTGCTGTCACCCTTCTTCACCTGTGTTTAGGCTCCCACGTTTCCCTCACACTGCAAAGCTTAGGGGACACAACACTTCTCCAGGTAGAATGTGGGTGGGATGGGGAGGAAATATAAAAGTACTAGTGAGAATATTCTGGAAGAAGCAAAACAAACTTCACTTTTTTGTTCACTTCAAAAGTCATGCCAGAGACAACTGGATGCTTTGATTCAGAAGTTAACTTGGGTTCAGAAATTCCCTTGCAGTGGTTCAGTGTAGTAAAAGGAACTCCAGCTCTGCAGTCCACAGACTTGGCCTTACACCCCAGAATCTGCCACTTAGAGTTAGGTGGCCCACAGGAGTTCTTTATCTTGCCTGGAAATAGATGGCTTGTTAAGAGGTCATAGGTAGCAGCTATCATAAATTTAATATCCATAGACCATAATTGATCCACATAGAAATCTTTGTTCACAAAATCATGAAAAGCATTTTTAACTGCTTCCTCCTCCAGTTTGGCTGATTATTCATTCCCAACTCTTCATTCTTTCTGGTCTTGCACTGATCTGCACTGGGGGCTGGTTCCTTGCTCTAGCCTGGGTGCACTGGCGTCCAACCCCTTCCTCAGGAACAGCACAGGGTGTGAAAACATCTCACAGACAGGAAGTGCTCAGCGAACACTCCAGTTCCGTGAATCTGAGCAGTCTACAGCCCACCTGACACACTGCAACTTGAACTGCAACTCCCATTGTCCATTGCCGGCTGCTCCTCTTTCTCCTCCTCAGCGTGGAGAGCCGGGGGCCTCTTGTCCTCCTCCTTATACTTGCTCCCTTCAGTGGCTCCATCTAGTCTTGTGGCCTCCGATGTGACCTGTTTTCTGATGACTTCTGAAACTGTGGTCTGGAAGATGCCATCTCGCAGAGACTCCAGGTTCATTCATCAGACTTCTTACTTTGACTCTACTATGAGGTAATCACACATCCTAATTTGTCAGAACCTTCCTCCTTTGCACAAGACAGTCTTAATTGTGTTTGTGGTCCAAGCAACACATCTGACTGATAATTTGTCCTGGATTTTACATTTTTAATGAAATATTATCATCTAAATGTCAGTAAGTCAGAACGATTTTGTGAGCTCTCCGTTCTGTACTTCCAGCTCCAGCCTTGCTCTTGCCTATTAATGTACAAGATGAAAGGGCAATGAAAAGAATCCAAAAGAACAGTTTGTGCTTTCACTGTTCAATTGTTTGGTTGTTTTTTTCATACCTATATCTTGTAATCTGAACAACTACTTTGAAGATAACAATACGCAATATATTAACCAGTGTTAATCTCCTATTATTATGTTTTGAAATTCTGTATCATCATTTTTATTCTTTTTTTGTTTTTAAAATAAAAAACAGAATTTTCACTTTAACATGTGTTTATACTAAACAAAAAACCCACCTCTCTTTTCCTAACTCTTTTTAAATAAAAGATAACTGCCTTTTCAAATGCCTAATGCATTCCTATGAATGTAGCCACGGTACCTTCTTGGTTTAAAAAAATGCGCTCATACCTGGTGACAGAGTGGCAGTAAAGTCCTGGGAGCACCTGCTGCTGACAGCTGTGTGATGAACCCCAGTTCTGGCAGGGACACCACCAAGGTCTGCAAGATGTACAGAGACCCAGGCAGCTGGTCCATGAGGTTCATAGGAACAGAGGACATTAGAGGGCAGGCAAGGGTGAAAAGTATGTAGGAAATGGAAACCGAAAGATCGGAGTATGAATGCACTGATCAGGATGTTACTGTAACAGAGGCCTTCACACTTACTGCATGATACAGATATACAACTACTTATTTATAACAGCTTTTATGTTTTAATAAACATTTTATTAACAATGAGTTAAATTGAAATGCATGTTAATGAAAAATTAAGTACTAAATTTGCTTGTCTGAAAATATTTGAGAATCAAAGTGTAACTTTCAGAAAATGTTTGCATTTGTCAATCACCATGGGCTGATGTAAGTGACCACATAAAAACTAGAAAATACAAATCTACTGAAGAAACACTAGCACTCACTTCAAGATTAATTTAATAATGTTACCTTACCAGCCAACTATGTCTAGAGATGATTCAGGACATACAAACACAGAAGATACATTTAAATATGATTCTGAGACACACATACTTTTACACAAAATTAAACTAGTACTCTTAAAAACTAGTTTAGTTCATATTTGATTACAGGTTTTCTCATACACGTACAAAAATCAAAGTGGTAACAGTTGTGCCAGTTTTATCTTGACATAGTCCAATACTAATACAGACAATCATTTAAGGTTATTTCAATAAGATTCACATTTTTTATTCAGTTAATGGAAACAAAAGTAAGCTTTTCTAAGATTATTTTCCTTGAAGTGAAACACTTGGCATCATTGAGAATTGAACTATAAATTAATTTAAAAGGTCAGCATTGAAGGGAAAATTTTTCATAGTAATAATACATATGAAAAAATTTTAATTATAATATGTTAAAAAAATTCTTAATATGTTAAGATTTGTATGAGGCAGAAACATACTAGAAATTCACTGTAATGTACACATAATATACATTTAGAATCAGCTGTGGCATCTAATTGAAACAGACAGTCCACTTGGCAAATACATATATTTCATATGTGTGTTTGTATATGTGTATATGTATGTGTACACATACATATAGTATAAAGTACAAAATAATATGTGAGGCTCATGTCAAAATTTATAAGCAATTGGAATGTACTTTATTTGATATACAACATGAATCAAATTTTAGGAAAGCTTGAGTCTTTGAAAAAATTCTTGTAAATTAACCTTAAGTGTTCTACACTGACACTGAACTCTTATAAATAAGTTCTCTAAATTTTCATTTTTTCAGAATCATTCACAAATTTTTAGTGAACTATGCAGTGAATCAAATATTAAAAACTACTTTTCTGAACTTGTTCTGAAAGTCTCCAATTATAAAAAAGTCTCCAAGGCTTAAAAACAGAAATTTACTGAAATGTATTCCTATAATACAGTGGAAAACTCAAAAAAAAAAAAATCAGAAATCACATGTTAACATTTAGCTTTGAAATTTTCTAATTATTCTTTGGAATATCTCCACTATTAAGAACCTCTTTTGATGAAGCTATTTTCAATTGGACAATAAAATGTATAAATTTAAAAATTAGATTTATTAATTAGCATTAATTAGTCTTGCTAAAAAACTATTTCTGATTTAGCAAGATTTACCATTTTACTAGATATTGGGCACTTATGAAGAGTATAATACATCAATTAAAAACATAATCTATAGTGAAAAATAAACCAAGGTTGTCAGTAAATTCAAATTTAGTAACCATAAAATGTAACTTTAAAGAAGACAGCAGGAAATTTTATTAAAAAAGAACTAGAAGAAGGTCATGCAGTGATATATTCTTCAAAAAATGGATAGAGATGGTTCTAGAAATAGATGTAACTGAGAGTATGCACCTAAAACAAAAATTCTATGTATATTTTAATACTCAATTTTGCTTCAGTATATGCTGATATACAGTAGTATTTACAAAATAAATTTATGCTTTAAAATAGTTTTTGAATAAAAATACTTCATCACTCTCTAACAATAAAAATCAATTTTTTAGATGTAAGATTCTCCATTTGTTGTCCAGCATATAAAAACTTGGAGGTCATCACTTCATTTTAACATGAAGTAAAAATCTGAAAGACTGAAAAATCAGCACCTCTTTGTGGATCAATCAGAGAGTTGAAGACACAGAGCAAACCCCACAGTTGAGCTTCCCCTAAAGCTGGAGGAACATTGAGGTGAACACCGGAGCCACAGTTCACAAAACAGACACACACTGGTGAAGAGTACAAAAAAAAAAATTGTAATTACCAAGTTCTTGGAGGCTGCACATGTACAAGACCTAAAATTAAAACTGACTACGGACCTCTCTGTTGAGGGAAACCTCTGAACTGTGGCCAGCTCTACAACTGGTACTTCATCAGGTTTGCATGGTAAATGTCATAGGAAAATCCCCCTGGGCTTCCAACATGAAGAGGGAACAATACCTATTTTGAAATAACCTAAAACTAATGGATTTTATCAGAATCTAACTGATATGGGAGAAGGGAAAAATCCAAGTCCAGCCCATTCCACCCATCCTACCCTACCTAAGGGGGCAGTGGTAACTTGTGCAGTGCACAGCCCGGAAGCATGGGCTTAGAAGACTGAAATATAATAACAGGGCTATCGAGCTCTTCCTTACACACACAACCACCCACCACATTTCTGAAGATGTCTTTATGGCCGCTCCTTTACTCAGTACATCATGTCTAGCTACCAAGAAAATATTACAAGAGACAGTATGAAGTTTGGGGACACAGAGCAAATATCAGCAGACTCCGACATGGTGAGCAATGATCTGAAATGATGATTAACATGATAAAGGCTCTAATGGGTAAAATAGGCAGCAAGAACACATGGACAGTAAGCTAGGAGAAAAAATTTCTAAGAAAGAATCAGAAGGAAGTTCTAGAGATACAAAACACTGTCACAGACACAAGAATTCTTTAATGCATCTATTAATAGAGTAGATTAATAGAATAGAGGCTGCTGAACAAAGAATCTGTGAGCTTCAGGATATCTTAACAGAAACCACCAAACTGAAAAGCAAAGAGGACGCTTACTGCTGAAAGGACAACAGGGTAAGGAGTACAGTGAGCCGAGGACCAAGGGGGAAACGTATGCATAAGAGGCATCAAACAAGGCACTAACTAAAGAAATGTATGAAGCAATGACTATTTTTCCAAACTAATTTCATAAAAAACCACAGATCCAGGAAGCTCAAAGAACATCAGTGGACACATGCCAAAATCAAAACAAAACAAAACAAAACAAAGCAAGGCAAAGCAAAGCAAGACACAATCAATGTTTTTAGCCTACAGAAAATCAAAGATAAGGAAAATTCTGTAAAAGACATCAGAGGGACAAAAATACTTTACAGCAATGGAAAGAAAAACATAATTTTTGATTTCTCAGAAACCATGCAAAAAGGGTGAAAAAAGTAGAACAAAATAATTAAAGAGTTCAAAGATAGATACTCACCTTCTGGAATTCTGTATGTTGCCAAATTATCCTTCAAAAATGAAGGGGAGTAAAGCACTAACACAGACAAGCAAAAGTTGAGGCAACTTGTTTCCAGTAGATCTGTCTTTCAAGCACATGTTTGTGTGTAGATGCATGACTGCAAAAAGAATTTCAATCAGGGTTTCACTAGGTAAAAAGGAAGACAATCAGCAAAAAGAGGAAAATGAAGGTAACAGTAAGGTCACCCCCATATACATATCAAAATGTCCTAAGTTTCCTAATGGCTAATTATGGAAGAGAAGAAGAAAAAGTTGGTGAAAGCTTTACAAACTAAATATTATAAACTGGAATGCACAAATAGCAGCATAACCCCGAGCAGTCCTTTCACTCTACTAGGCTTGTTCTTCAACTTTCAGTTTAGAAACATTTATAAGTCATTTCTCTAACGTAAAATTGGAATTCAGTGGTATTCAAAATAAAGAATAGATAAGTATGCAAAGGAGTATTGCCCAAGTATATCACAGGGAGGATAAACTTGTAGAGCCCCCAAATTACAGAAAAATTAAGACCTGTATGCTAGAAAGCATGGTCATCATTCATCCTCCGCCCCGCTGCCTCTGGGAAGGGGCAGGAAGGCTTGCAGCAGGAGGGCACAGCCTTTCTCTCCCGGGTCAGCACGGGGAAACTACAGACGCCTCTACTCCAACTCTGGAGCTGTCGGGGAGCCGAGAGCCCCATCGTGTGGTGAAATTAAACAGTGCAAGAACGACAGCGCCTCCCCTGAGAAATCCAGGTACAGGCGTTAGAGGGGAG
>RJWM01007745.1:0-76469 GCA_004363535.1 Dasyprocta punctata | reverse complement strand
ATAAGTATCTTCAAAAATATTCTTAAATACAACCAGTAAGATAAGCAGATAGGTATACTACAGCAGGGAGAGGAGGGGAGGGGTCCAAATCAGTGGGAATAACGGAAATGAGAGGCCCCAAAGCAACAGGATCCTTGTCTGTCTGGTCTGGCTCAATTCACGGATGGAGTTTTTTGTTTTCCTTTGGTAGTACTGAGGATTGAACTCAAGACCTTTGCATTGAGCTACAACCCCAGCCCTCTTTTTATTTTTTATTTTGAGACAAAGTCTTACTAAATCACCTCCCCAGGCTGGGCTCCAACTTGTAGTCCTCTTGTCTCAGCCTCACAGGGTGTTGGGATTACAGGTATATGCCAGCACAATGGGCTTGGAGGTAATAGATTTTTTAAAAAATAGACACCATGTTTCTCAAAATGTAATCTATAAACCATAACTATTAATTGGAGTACTTAAGGTTTTGAAAATATAAGGGCTGGGGATATAACTCAGCAGTACAGCTCCTGCCTGGCAAGTGTGGGGTCCTGAGTTCGATTCCTGGCATGAAAGAAAGAAAGAAAGGAAAGGAAAGAAAAGAAAAGGCAGGATCCTAAGCATTCCCCAAGATGCAATAAATCAGAATCACTGAGGGGAAGGAACTTCAGGAATATAGCATTTTTTAAAAGCTTCCCAAGTATTTTAAATGCATATTGATGTTTAGGAACATTTCACTAGGACCAAATTTTCCAGTCTATGGATAGATCTGTCATGGATATGAAATAAATTCTTGAATCACAATAAGCACTTTGAAAATAAAATACCAAGAGCAAACCACATGTTCCCAAGCTGAAAAATTACAGGTACAGGAAGTTATTACAGAGGTTTGACCCCCCTAACTAATCACGTGATAGACGAATGTGCGGAAAAGGCAACTACAAGGGACTGAGCAACTGGAAGGAGCACAGTAGCTGGGCCAACATGGCGGCTGCTGAGGAACCCGTCAGTGACGGTGACCTGGCTTCCTAACCACGTCGTGTTCTCGCGGCTCCGGGAGGGACTGAAACATCAGTGCTCTACAGAAGCTGAGAAACCAGCTTCTTCGTCCTTGTCCTTGCTGCCTCCTCTGCCGCCCTAGTCTCCGGCCTGGCGGCGAGCTCTTCCTTGGAGATGGAGAAAGCAGTTTTTAGTGGTCGCCCTTCCGGGCCTCAGCAGGGGCGGCGAGGCGCCCTCCCTCTCCCAGTACCAGAGATTACTTTGCATGAACCCACCTCTGTCTGAAATTTGTCAAGTTTTGTTAAGTCTGACACAATCTCAGGTAGCACTTACAGGAACTAAAGGTCTTACCATATTAGAATTACCTAAAAGGTGGAGGAAGCATTCTGAATTTGAAGGTGGAAAAGCAAAAGTGAGTTGTAGCACCACTCCAGTCGCTGAGAGATTTTTCACCAGCTCTACATCTCTGACTCTAAAGCATGCTGTGTGGTACCCAAGTGAAATGCTAGAGCTCCCACATAGTCCCGTTAACATCAGGCAGTGTAATAAGAATTTGTACTCTGTGCGAGCCCCAGACATCCACTAAGGTGATTTTACTTTCAGAAGCAGAAGAGGAAAGTCTAATACTCAATAAAGGAAGGGCATATACTGCATCTTTGGGAGAGAGAGCAGTTGCATTTGACTTTGGGCCCTTGGCAGCAATCCTGAAGAATGCATTTGGACAAAAAGGCAGAGATGAAGTAGTGGTGTACCCACTGTTCATCTTGCATGATAATGGGGGAACTTTCCTTACATATGTTAGTCTGTTACAAAGCCTTGGGACATAAGCCGGCTGACTGGGGGAGAGCCAGATGCTAGCCCTCTCCTCCTAAATCTGCGCCATTCACAGACTGCAGGGGAGGATAGCAAGGTGTCAGCAAGAAGCTAAGACCTCCTGTGAGTCTGCACCATGCGCAGGCTGATTGAGGGAGAGCCATAGGCTAGCGCCTACTGGCATGCAGGCAGTGAGACAAGAAGCCAACAGCGTTCCCCCATTCCTCTCACCCTTTCCACTCCCTCCCTGTAAGTGACCAGCTGATCTGGAGAAAACACAGACTGTGATGATAGCTAATGAGGTAAAATACAACTTAATGCTTGTAGTGTTTAGTGTTTCACTGACTTTGCAGAGGCCTAAAGCCGGTAGTCTGATCATCTATTCAGAGCATAGCAATACACAATGCAGTATATACGGAGGACCTCCTTCTGAAGGTGGTGGCCATTCTTAATTCACTATTATCTCGTTTTGAAATCCCATATCATTCTCATTGTTTTGTTTGGGTTTTATTCTGTTTTATCTTGTTTAATTTTGTTGTATCTGATGGCATGGGCAGCTATTTTGATGGCAACAAGCTATATTTTGGTAACCATTTTGGATCTACTATTATCTTGTTTTGAAGTCCTGTATTGTATTCACTGTTTTGTTCTTATTGGTTCTATTCTGTTTCTGTTTTGGTCGATTTTACTCTGTCTGAAGGTATGGGCAGCCATTCTGAAAGACAACAAGAGGCATTATGGTAACCATTGTTGATCTCCTATTATCTTGTCTTGAAATCCTGTGTCGCTTACACTGTCTGGTTTTGATTGGCTTTATTCTGTTTTATTTTGCTTGGTTTTATTCTCTCTAAAATAAAATTTTAAAAGCAAAGCCCTGGGAATATTGGAAACCTGCTGGGTCTATTGTCCATGCATCCTGCAGCTGAAGATAACTATGGTTATGATGTTTGCGCTATATATACTCTGCTTACCCCGTGTCCCCAACATCTTAGTGATCACTACTGAATCAGGAGTGCTGTATCACTGTGCTGTGCTAGAAGAGGAAGAAGAAGACAACCGCACACCAGAAAAATCCTGGGTCTCCAGGGCTGAACTCATTCATCCTCTGTATGTGTTTGAATGTGTTGACTTGGAGCTTGCCCTGAAGGTAGCATCTGGAGAGGATGATCCCTTTGATTGAGACTTTTCTTGTCCCATTGAACTTCACAGAGATCCAAAGTGTCCTTCAAGATATCACTGTACTCATGAAGCTGGTGTACATAGTGTTGGATTCCTAAACTTCACAAATTTCTTGTATCAGATGAAAATAAAAATAATTTACAAGAACTTACTGCAGAACAAAAGTGCTTTGTGGAGCACATCCTTTGTATGGAGCCATTGCCATGCAGGCAGCCAGCTCCAATTCAAGGATTCTGGATTGTTCCTGATTTTCTGGGGCCCACGATGATCTGCATTACCAGTATTCACAAATGTCTTATAAGGCCTTTATTAAGCACAGCCCACCCAGGATCTCCTCCTCTGCTTATTACCCAAGATGATGTAGAAGATGCAAAGTCTCCTCTCTATATTCTGGCTGAAGCTCCCAATTCCTTTGAAAAGCATATTAGAAGCATTTTGCAACGCAGTGCTGCCAATCTTTGAAGTCATCCAAAAGGATTTGGCCCCTCCTCCTGAAGAATGTCTCCAACTCATCAGCAGAGCCACCCAGGTGTTCAAAGAACAGTATATTCTTAAGCAGGACCTGGCAAAGGAGGAGATTCAGAGAAGGGTCAAATTATTATGTGACCAAAAAAGGAAACAACTAGATGATCTCAATTATGGTCGAAAAGCGAGGAAAAGTCTATGGGAAGTGACTGAGCACTTAGCTGACAAATATGAAGAAGCCAAGGAAAAACAAGATGATATCACGAATAGGATGAAAAAAGTACCTCACAGTTTTCACTGTCAGCTCCCAGTTCTCTCTGCTAGTGAGAGAGACATAAACAAAGAATTACAGTTGCTCCCTGAGCAACTTCGACATCTGGGCAATGCCTTCAAACAGGTTCCTATGAAGAAAGACTACCAGCAGCAAGAGATGGAAAAGGTGCTGAGTCCTCAGAAACCCACTGTTACTCTTAGTGCCTACCAGCGAAAGTGCATCCAGTCTGCCCTCAAGGAGGAAGGGGAACACATAAGAGAAGTGCTGAAGCAAATCAGTGACACCCGAAATCATGTAACCTGATACCACCAAGAAGAGTCACACTTGAAGTTAAAACAACTGAAGGCTTAAATTCCTATTGTAAAACAAACAGGTAGCCCTGTCTAATTTATAAAGTGATATTTTGGATGAAAAATTAAAAAAAAAAAAAAGACAACTACTAGACAACAGAACAACAACAGAATAATAGTACTTCCATGTTTAAGTATTGGAAATTGCACACCAAATTCCCTGATGTCCTGAAATTAATATTCCTGTGAAAGAAACAACAAATCATCCTGAAATATAAAAAAAAAATTGCATCATGTTAGAAGACTTGCAAGGAGTTTAAATAAGGACTGCTCGCAAAGAAATCCATGCCCCCTCTCTAAGGGGCCTGTTTTACAATGATGTATAAATAAATAAGTAACTTCATGTACATTTTCACATAAAATGTTTTGCTAAATAAAAATGAAAATGAAATAGTAAATAGGTTAGACTAGAATATATCAAAATGTATGCAAGTTACTAGGATATGGAATTAGGGGAGCTGGGGATGTGGCTCAGTGGTACAATACTTGTGTACCTTATACAAGGCCTTAGGTTCAATCCACAGTTCCAAAAAAAGATTTGAAGTTAGGATAAGTATTGTTTAGGGTAAGTTTTATGAATACACACAGATTGTTATGTGAAATACATATAAATAAACATAAATAAAACATATGTTTTTGTGTGCATATATATCGTATAGTGATTATGAGATACATATATCTTATAGTACTTATGTATTTTCCCCCATGTAAATAAACCACAGCATTCCCTGTGAACTGCTTTCTCCACTGTTATTATTAAGCTCTGAGCATCAGTGAGTCTGGAATCATCCCAGTGAGACCTCTCTAGCCAGGTAGGTGTCATGTATCCTAACCTGTCAGACCAGCTGGGGCAGAAGTTATAAACATTTGTGAGAACCAGAAATTAGGCAAAATCTAGAAACTGAACACAAACCCAAAGATTTCAAACCTGAAGACCTCAAACCTGAAGACCTGCCCAAGGGCCCCCTTAAGAGACAGTTTGGGGTCCAAGGAACACAGAAGTGGAATGAGCTGTCTAGGTTCATTTCTGTGGCTGAACAGCAAACCCCCATTGGCCACTACTTTTTTACTCTCATCCTCAATACAACCTCTTTGAGCTGATCTTTCTGAATCTAGGGCCTTACATTTTAGGCATGTATTTCCCGCCTTCTCCACCTAGGAAAAACACTTCTCCATCAGTGTTTCATGGCCAAACGGAATTTCTACCTCCTTGGTCAAAACTTCCAAAAACCACAGTGGAGCCTCCATTCTCTCATTTTTTTTTTTTTTTTTTAACAGTGGTGGGACTGGAACCCAAAGTCTCAAGCATGCTGTGCGAACACTTTACTACTGAGTTTTGTCCTCGGCCCTAAGCGTCTTAATTCATTATCACAATTTATTCTTCATGAATTCTTGCATTCACTCAAAACAAATACTTATTAAGCAGCTATTATGTGTAGGTACTGTGACTATAGGAAATTCATAGGACTTTGAACTGCCCATATCACAGGGGCAGATTATTTATACTGTTGAACAGGATTTGTTAACTAATTGGCTATTAATATGCATTTTGCTTCCCACCTATATTTTTTCCTTTTTTTCTTTTCTTTTCTTTTTTTCTTTAAATTTGGGTAATTACAAATGCCACGAAGACCTGAAAGTTCAAAGCAAGTAGCTGTGCTCACTTTCTGCAGCTTCATAATACAAGGCTGCTCTTGTATAGATGTGACCTTCTTAAATCATATTCAATCAAATTAAAAATTCCACAAATGTATCAGAATACATTCCAAGCATCATTTATCCTAAAACAGTAAGTCTGTTGAATACATTATGAACTTTTTCATTTGTTTCAACTTGATCCACCTGAGATGCTTAAATGAATATGTAATACACTCTCATCTCTCTAGGAATACCCTAAGCAGAAAGCTAAGAATGACTTGGTTCTTTCTTTGTTAAACAAGCTTTAGGAGGGAAAATAATTGCCTTTGTTCACTGTTTAAGCAATAAAGTCAAATTTTTAAAGTATCATGGGATCAAAAATTTATACTAGACTTCTATGATTGACTAGTTTGAAGCAGCTAGGAAGCTGGTACATTAGCCTTCTTATAATAAAGCTTTTAAAATACAGAATAATACCAATTGCTGAAAATTTTGAAAGCACAAGCACAGAAAAAAAATTTAAGTCATCTATAATTTTGCCACCTTTAGAATATATCCTTCTGGGTTTGACTTAAGAAGCCTCTAGTTTATCAAATATTTCATGAAATCTTTGAATTTACTGACCCTAATGATAAGACTTTATCATCCATCCTTTGATATAATAGTAGAATTAAGTAGAAGAAAAGAATGTGGAATGGGCAGTCTGTTCAGAGACAATTCATTATGCACCTTTCTTAATGCAGCTATTAACATGGGAGAGAAAAACTGTTAACAAAAGGTAACTTTATCACCAGGACAAGACATGCTATTATTGCCTCAATAATCAAATTACTCTGAAATATTAGTTTCACTCAAGAATGCTATATCCTTAATAAGAAGTGCCAGCAGAGGATGTGCTCTGCATTTTCACACTCATTTACTGCAATTCCTCAGAGCGTTATAGAATGTTGTACTGAAATGTAATTTTCCAGCTAAGTTACAGTGCTACAAAGGGTTTGAGAAACTCAAACCCTAGATTTCATCCTAGAGATTTTGAAGTTTAATGTTGTTATGACTATTTCACATGCCAAGGTAAACCCAACAGTGTTAAGTTACACTCAAGGGAATGGAGTGAAACTACAATCACTGACTTAACAACTGACTTACACCAAAAGCCAGAGACTTAAACTGCTGCTTTAAAAGAGACATAACTAATGTCAATACTGGGAAAATGAAAGCAACTTGATTCCTACATACTGATGTCAATATGGCAATGAATATCCAACTATAATGATGATATTTAAATAGAGGTCAGGAGATCTAAGCTTGGCTTTAAAGTCCAGACCAAATTAAATTGGATCAAAGATCAAAGGTTTTTAACAACAATCCAACTTCATTCTGTTAAGTTTAATTACAAGTGTACTCATTATAATTTATTTCCAAGAGTTTCAAGATATCCGGCTAGTACTACAGATTTTTTTTTTTAACATAAGAGTTCAAGGATGTAGATATCTTAAGAATCTAAGCCTATAATGACATATTTATAGGTAATTATATGCTGTGGGATGTATAATACGATTCCCTGATCTTTTGATAACACTAGGACCTATTGAATGAGAGCCCAAGTGAAAGCAGTAATTCAAAATTTCCTTCCTTTGTGATTTTTTTGGTTTAAATCTCACCACTACTTTTACATTGTTTGAGCCTATTGTATTAAAGGTCAGGGAAAGTCTGATAAGAGCAAAGGAAAGGCATAACAAAGTTTGGAGAAGGCAGCATGGATTTCCTCCAAAATCCACACAGGGACCCACCCTAGGGGGCTGAAACATGGGAATTTCCTACTGAAGGATGTACCCACCTATAACTTAATTTTCACCACAAGATTGATGGGACTTGGAGCATGGAGCATTCTCTCTGTCTAGGCAAAATCAAGTACCACAAGTTAGAGTTCAGGTAAATTTCTCCGTCTTATGGATACCACCATATTGTCCAGAAGACCAACTGACTACACAAAGAGAGAAAAAAGGTTTTCTCCTGCAACACCAATGAACTGTGAAGAATTGCAATTCTATGCCTGAGGACAGCAAACACACAAAGCCTCAGAAGAAAAAGGCCTTTAAAGTCACTTCTGAAAACTGATGAATGTTACATATTATACTCACAAGATATCCTGTCTGAAAGGATTTACTTCTTTTCACTGTCAGCTTGCAGCTGTGACTGTCACATTCTTGGAGTAAAACTATGCTTCTGTCCACTTAAGCTTGATCTGCTTATGAAAGCTACCAACCACAAATATGCAGCCACTGGAACATCTCGACCTCCCATCACAACCATAACATGGATACTGCTTGATTTATTAACATGGTGAGTGATTCTACTAGAACAATGATTCTCAACATGGGGTGATTTTAACCCCTTCCCCGGGGACATTTGGCAATATTTGGGAACATTTTGATTGTCATAAATGGTTTGGGGAAGGGGATGCTTGCTACTGTCATCTAGTGGTGGATAGAGGCCAGAGATGTTGTTAACCATCCTACAAGGCATAGTACCGCCCTCCACACTGAAAAAAAAAAATTGATCTTGCCCAAAATTTTAGTAGTGCCGAGGATAAGATACCCTGAACTAAAATTCTACTTTTTGTTTTTAAACTGCTCTATGGAAATAGATTGCATGTGAGTAAGGATGGGGTAGGAATGCATTTATCTGCTCCCCTATTACCACCCCTCAACACTCTTTCTCTACGTTTGTATAACTGGTCACCAGTCTGCTTTCATCTAAATCTATGGCTTCCTACTGGAAGACATAAAGGATCACTTTTAGCACAAAACAAATGTTGCTCTCTTCCAGGAGCCAAATGGTAAGTGTTAACTTTTCAAGTGACTTCAACTGTTTTGATGAATTGGGCTTCTCTAGCTGGTGAAGAAAAACAACCCAGATAATGGTCTCTGCAGCTGTTGAGGGATTTGAGTACTGTGTACTTTTTTTTCCCTGAGATTAGCTGCCCTGGCTACTCAACTCATGCACTTGACCAAGCAAACTGTCTCATTCCTAAAACAGGGCAGTCAAAAAAAATCAGATGAACCTGGAAGGAAACATGAAATCATGGGAAAAAAGAAAAGGCTGAGCACCTAATCTACTTAGTTTTCACAAAAATTAAAGTCTTGTGATGCCAAGACCACCTGCTGAGGTTCAGGAAAAGTACCACTGGAAGAAGACAAAAATACTAATAAGGATGAAACGATGAGCCAAACTAGAAATAGAGCTTAGGAGGCACAGCAGGCTGCATCCTTTTCGTGACTACCTCATAACCATCCCCCAAAATATAGGCATTGCCTGTCTTCTTTTAAAACCATTGAAAGATCATCTACATCCTCCCTTGGTTGCAGATCACAGAGCTTGCATCATATTTTAATCAAAAAGTAGAGATTCCAAGATGTTTCAGTCTAGAAACAGGTTGGTCTTGGTGACCTGATAAGCCCTTATCTGGTAGCATCCTTTGACATAGAGCGTATTTTTATTCCAAGTGCCTGAGTTACAAAGAATATACTGTAATATGAAGAAAAAAGCCACACCCTCACAAAACACCATATCATAAACCTTTATATGAAAAGGGGGCTTGATCATACGATTTGGCAGAGTGACAGAAAAGAAGGTCCTTTGCACAAATAAGTTTTCCTGCTATCTACCACAATGTTTGAAGGTCCACTATCAGATCCAATCCTCCTTGCTTCTTACACTGCAGCTTTATAAGCAGGTGTGGTTTGTTACCCTTGGAGATTCTATTTCCTGCTCCTTATTCCCTTCATCATGCTGCTTCCTAAGTGAAAAACGCTGTTCCTCAGCCTCATCACTGCTTTATCTTCCTTTTCCTTAGGATTAGCCTTAGGTGTTCCTTTTTGGTGCTGCCTCCCACCCTGTTTCTGTTCTTTTATCTATTTATTTATTTATTTTTATTTTAAAATGTATATAACAGAAAAAAACCAATAAAAACCAGTGTAAGAGATACAGGACTTCCAAACATTATGAAACCAACAGTAGTTACCATAATGCCTTTTGATGTCTTCAAAATAGCTGCAGATAACTTCGGACATAATAAAAATCAAACAGAACACAATAGAATAGAAGCAATAAAACAAAACAATGAATGTGATAAAAGACTTCAAAACAAGCCAATAATAAATCCAAAATTGCTACCATAATATATCTTGCTATCCTTGAAATAGCTTCTCATGCCATGGCATTTAACATAATCAAACAAAACAAGAGAGAATAAAACCCAACCCAACAAAACAATGAAAACAATATAGGCCCTCAAAACAAGACCATAGGGGATCAACAATGGCTTCAATCCTCAGAAGGAGATCCCCCCCAGATGACACACTGCTTAGCAATATCCTCTGAACCTATGATCAGACCACTGGCCCTAGACCTGCAATGTTAGTGAAACACCAAAGCATCCAATTGCATTTCACCTCAATAGCTATCATCACAGCCTGTGTTTCTCTGGATAAGCTGGTCGCTTATGGAGGGGCGGGGTGGGGGGGAATTGTACTTCTTGTTTGCCATGCCATGCACCGGAAGGGGCTGGGGTCTGGCTGTTCCCAGTCCACCGGAGGCCTTCACGTGGCACTGGTTTCCAGACTTGGCTTGTTTGCTGCTGTGGCCATTGTTCTCTCTAACCCCAGTCCGGGAATGGCCTGTTTCTGTTCTCTTATAACATCCAGTTCATAACTTCATCATTATACTTGAGGCAGTTTTATATCCATTCACATTTCAGTGGATTTCAAAATCTGAGTGAGCAACAACAAAGTTTAGTGACCACAGTGTTTATTAGAGGAATTTATAAAAATACAGATTCCTTTGTGCTGTGCAAATTTTGATTCCATAATTATTAAGTGGACCCAGGAGTACATTTATATGTAAAACCTTCCTGGTGATTCTTTTGTATTCTTTTTTTCAGTTTTATTGAAGTATAATTGACATGTTAAAAATTGTATACATTTAAGGTCAACAACTGTGGTACTTAGTTTTAAGTATACTTTGCAAAATGATTCCCACAATCAAGCTAATTAACATAAGCATCCTCTCATAGTTACCTCTTTGTATGTGTGATGAGAGCACTGAAAATCTACTCTCTTGAAAATTTTCCAGCATAATTTATTATTAACTGTAGTTACAGTACAGTGCATTAGATCTCCAGGACATACACAACTTATAACAGAAATTTGGTACCCTTTGACCAAAAATGTTCCCATTTCCCCACCTTCTATCTCCTGACAACTACTACTCCTATTAGCTGCTTCTCTAAATTCAGCTTTTTAGATTCCAACATATAATTGATACCACCCAACATTTGGCTTTCCGTCATCCCCAGGGCTTCTGATGCTGATGTCCACCAAGCACACTGAAGGGCTTGGCGTTGTGGATGCTCTCAGTTCCTTGAGGCTCCAGGGTAGAACCCATCTTTATTATCTTCATATCTTCAGCTCTGGTGCAGAACTAGCACAGGGAAAGCCATGCCTGATTTAAATTGTTGAAAGAATGAGTCTTGAAAAAGTTCCAAGTGAAATAAAAAATATCAAATTCTTAATACGGAGTAGTTGAGAGTATGAAAATAGGAAAATAAATTGGAAGACAGAGGCGATAGAAAATCTCTGAAGCCAAATGTTCAGTTGCTTCATGTTTTGCCAAGCAACGCTGTGCTCCACTTTTGCTATCGACTCATTACTAAGCTTCCCTCTACCCACCATGCCTGGGGTTACACTGATCAACTACCTGTGGGCTTTCATATTATCTTTATACTGCATCCCACATCCATCTAGTATTGCAGTCAAAACAATGCGCTTTGTGTTAAGTGCCTTCTTACACTTTCTTTTTTTTCTTTTTTTCTTTTTTAACTTTGAGGTATGATGTACAAAAAATCAAGTACACTGAATGTGTACATCTTGATGAATTTGAAAATATCCACAGTACCATCTCCACAACAAAGTACTAAACATATTCATCAGCTGTGGAGGACCACCTGTACAAATCTCCTTGAATAAAGAGCAATTATCTCCATTTTGTCTAAACCTGACCCTATCTCCATGTACTGATATGTACAGAGAGGGCTAGGCTATTTCTTTAACCCTTCAGTTGGCTTTAATCAATGTAAATAGGGCTGGCTGAGATGCTGATGTGTAATCTTTGAAACTAGGAGACAGTCGCTGTTTCCCCACCCTGTAAAGCCCAAAAAATATGGTTGAGCCCGGTGGGATGAAGAGCCATGGCTCCGGAGCTGACAAACTGGGACCCAGCGAACCCCAAGATAAGAGGCTATGACTTCCCAGGGCAGAAAAGTTTGCACATTAGAGCTGCAGCACAGGCCCCCAAAACACTATTTGCTACCTCAATTGTGTTATGCAGATTAGCCTTTTGGCATATTTTTCTCTCTGCATATCACAGTAGTGCTTTCTGTCTTCCTACCCTGCCTGACTCACATATTTCCTGCCATTCTCACGATCACTCATCCTGAAACCACTCCCTTTTTCATGAGTTAATAAAATTCGGGTTGGGCCCTGGGTCAAAGCCTTTGTTCTGATAAACCTTCATCCTAGCTGAACTTAGGTCCCCATAACTATAAATATGCCTTAATGTCTTCATTCTCACCATGGGTTGCACTGGAAGTGGTAGTTTGGAATTAACTTATTGGAATCCCAATAACTTTTCCTTAGGGTTACAAATACAAATTTCCCAGACCAAGATGAGGTCTAGGAAGGGCTCTCTATAATCATCCCCCCAAACTTCCTTGTTTTGTTGTAAAAACACTTAACATGAGATCTATTTTAAAGTCCACAATACACTATTGCTGACTGTAGTCACTATATTATACAGTAAGAACCCTAGAGCTAAACCTTCATCCATTCTTAAAATTGGTATTGCCCAGCCTGAAATATCATATTACTTTAGGCAAATATAAATGAAAGTCTGTATTCACACGACTAGTAAAACTAGGAAAGGAATACAGATCCCCAGTTTACAAAGAAAGTTTCACATGTCCTGTGGTATAGATGTTAGCCGGATTAGGAAAGAAAGGAGTGTGTGTGCACATGTGCAAGTATGTGGTTAAATCTGCCCTAGCCAAGAATTTTCTAGTTTCCTATTGGATTAAAATGAGTTTGATGTTTTATACTGGTTTTTTCCATCCTGGTTCAGTAGGAACTAAGAATATTCTTCCACCCAACCTGCAGGGTCAGAGTTTTGTGTTTTTAGAATGCTATTTTGTTTCCAGGCTGTGTGATGTTAATGGCTTCATTACTAATATAGTAGTGTAGCAAGAGTTTCTTTTTGGGAGGTCTTAACACCATATGTCAACAAATACTAAGGAAAAAACATTCCTTCCTGTC
Organism: Dasyprocta punctata; assembly: GCA_004363535.1. Taxonomy (NCBI): domain Eukaryota; kingdom Metazoa; phylum Chordata; class Mammalia; order Rodentia; family Dasyproctidae; genus Dasyprocta; species Dasyprocta punctata. The sequence continues at coordinate 63,414 of RJWM01007745.1, read as the reverse complement.
TCCAAAACACACACAAGCACACACACACACACACACACACACACACACACACACTTCACACTCTGATTTGCTTGCCTCCTTACAAGTCCTTTTCCTTTCTATCTAAAACAATTTCCAAACTAGGCATGGTGGCATGATGGAGCACACTTGTAATCCCCAGCATTTAGGAGGTGGAGGCAGGAGGATCACAGTGAGTTCCAGGCTACCCTGGGCTACGTAGTGAAACTATCTCAAGTAGCCAAAAATAAATTAAAATTTACAAATTCTTTCTAGAATTTTCCATTTACTATTTTCAGACCGAGGTTGATCACAAGTAACTGCAACTGTGGATAAGGTGAGAAGAATTGAAAGACTTTCCACTTAAGTACTTTTTAAATAAACTTTTTATTTTGGAATAGTCTTAGGTTTACAGAAAAGTTGCCAAGAAAGTACAGAGAATTCTCCTATATCTTTCATCAGCTTCTTCTAATGTAGTTTTACATAATCTTGATCGATTTGTCTAAACCAGAGGATGAAAAACTTTGTAGCAGTCTGCAGACCTGTTATCTGTTTTTGGAGGATCTGCAAGCAAAGGGTGCAGTACTCTCTCCTTATCTACGGTTTCAGTTACTTGTGGTCTACCTCTGTCCAAAAATATCAAATGGAAAATTCCAGAAATAAGTAATTCATAAATTTCAAATTGCATTCTTCTGAATAGCATTATACGATCTCAGGCAATCCCACCCCTTTGCACCCAGAATGTAAATTATCTCTTTGTTCAACATTTTCACAACATATTTGCTACCCTCCCATCAGTTTATAGCTGTCTAGAGTATCAAATGCACTCGTAGTATCCCACTGCCTGTGTTCAAGTAACCCTTATTTTACTTAATAATGGCCTCACAGCACACAGATAGCAATCTGGAAACTTTATGACAGTCTATGGTTACAACTGCTCTTATTAGCTATTGTTAATCTCTTACTGTGCCTAATTTATAATTGAGTTTAATCATAGGGATGTATATACACGAAAAATCATAATATATGTAAGATCCAGTTCTTATTATCCATGATTTCAAGCACGACTGGATAGGAGAAGTCTACTGTATTTGAATTTTTAAACGGATGAAAAAAATCAAAAGACTGTAATTCAAGACACATGAAAATTATATCGAATTCAATTTTAAGTTTCCATAAGTAAAGTTTTATTGGACTGCAATCACGCCCATTCTTTTACATACTGTTTGATTGCTTTAGCACTACTGTAGAGTCAGTAGAGCATCAGAGACCATCTGGCCCACAAAATTTAAAGTTTTTAACATCTGATCCTTTACAGAAGGTTTACTGACTGTTGATCTCAACTAAGAAATAAACATCGTTACATTACTATTAACCAAACTATAACTAATGTTTCACGATGCAACCCAGGAACCACATTTCATTTAGCAACTGCTTCTGTATGGTTAGGCTCTCTTTCCCTGCCAGGTGCACAGTAGTCCCACTTGAGAAAATATTCCTGTCTAAGAAATGAATTTCAGCTGGCCGCTTAAAAAGGATTTGTTTTTGTTATTTGTTTGGAGTTGTTTGCGTGTTTTACACAATAGGCAGACAGTTGAATACAACATCTGGGCTAGGAACGCTGTGAACTTGAAGATGGAGGAAGAGCTATATTAAAGCAGTCCGTGCGCTGGCCCAGGCAGGGTACCAAGTCAGGCCCTTGGGAAGAGAGGGCTCCGGATGCCCGCTCGGACGGTGCGAGGCGTCTCCTGGCCCCACGCGGTCCCTGCCCCAGCCCCCTGTCCTTTGTCTGCTGTTCCCGCTGGCCGGCCTGTGAACGCGGCGCTCTCGCTTTCTCCGGCCGCAGTGGCTTTCAGTGGGCTCCGCGGGCGCGGGCGGCGGCGTCCTGTTGCCCGGCAACGGCCTCCCAGGCATCTCACGTTGCAGCCAGGGCCGAGACACATCCGCACCAGCCAGTCAGCGCGCAAGCCTGTGGCCTGATTTCTCCCGCTCCATTGTTGTCGCAAACACAAAAGCCTACACTGCCAGTTTAGTCTCCGCGCCTGCGTTAAATTACACGCCAGCCCATTCTTTGGGCCCGAGCCTTTGTGGACGGGGATGAGTCCCCTCCCCGGCCAGAACTCCGGGCCTGTCACAGGCGGCGCCTCGCCAGGGTAGGCGAGCTGTCTGCTTCCCTCCCTCGCTCTGCCAGCCACATCCACCCACCTACCCCTTTTTGTTCCGGCCTCGCTTGCCTTTTGGCTGGTATGAGATCACTCTGGCGGGGGACGGGGCAGTCCTCCTCCCCACCCGCGCCCTTCACTCTCAAATTAAGCGCTGCACATAAAACCCCAGGCCTACTCAATCATCTCATCTCTTTCACAGCCATCTCGCCCCCTACCCCAACTCCTGCCCCATCCCTCTCAAATTCCTTCAGCTGCCGTTGCTATGGAACACAAATGAGGGCTGAAAGGTTTTTCAGTGGCCTGTTCCAAACTCTCAAAAATCGGAAGATGAAAACGACACATCCTTGGGGGTCCCCAAAGCTCCCAGTCCTCCAGTCTGAAAAGTTACTTGTAACTCACCACCTCTGCTCCGTGACCCGGTGTTCAACATCGTTTTCGAATTCTGGGAAATTCAGTGGGGAATTGGGAAATTTTTAATTACACTTAGGAGCAAATGCATGTAAAAGCTGGAAGGAAAGGAAAAACGTCCTAGGGTATGTGTTTATCTTTTTTGAACAGTGTGACAAGGACAAACAGCGTTGTCGCATTGGCTATTAATAACACATCTTACTTGCTGAGGGAGAAGTGAATGAAGGTTAACATTAAGCTACCTGTTCTTTTTTTATACTGTTTTCCATGTGAAATAAATGCCTATTGGTCAGCTAGGGTTCCCCAGTGTCGGCTCCAACACAGCGCCACCCACAGGCCAGGGTTGGGAGCGCAGGCGCACCCTGCCATCTCAGTCTTGGCTCCTGAGAGTGTGGGAATTGAGGTGCACCCTGCATCTACAACTCTGTGTTTCTCTCATTATTACCAGTACTCTCCTCATAATACACTGTTAAAACCGAAAGCACCATGAAGTAACGTAGGCAGCCCAGGAGAGGGATTAAAATTCTACACGTATCATTTTTAATACAGAATCCCTCTTTGAGTGGCAAGGGGAAAGCAAAAGCCTGTTAGACCCTCATCTATTCTAACCTCTACGGATGCTCTGTGACAAACCCCAGTTACCAAATCCAGTCAGGCAAGGATGATATGCAAATATTTGTCAATGGATGTGGCACAAGTGCCATCCATCAGAAAGTATCCCCACCATCGGGAATGGGTCCTGGCCAATAGCTGCATGATGCCCTTTGTTCCCACTGGCATCACAACCCATGCTAGGCAATTGAATGGGAGACAAGGGAGCCCCCAAATACAAAACATTGTCTTTTTCTCAAAATATTTTACCATTGGCCAAAAAGTAAAAACTAAACTAGGGTACACAAAACGATCACAAGTATTAAAAGACAATAAAATTAACATGCTATTTGTAGCTTGATATTTTTCTCATTAATAATATTAGCTAAATTTCCTTAACAGTCCTACAAAATTATTGATATTATTATTATTACTATTATTCCCATGTTCTATATATGGAACCTGAAAGAATCATTAGAGACTTCACTGTCCAGCTTTTATGCATGTAGGATAGATAGAAAAAGGAGGTATTTATTAATTGCCTGTGTGTTTCAGGTGTAGTTCCAGGCACAGTAAGCATATACGAAAAAGACCACACTCTAGAAATAAGAATGTAACAGCCATACATAAGACAAACAAGAGAAAGTAAAGCTGTGATCAAGAGCAGAAATTTGGTAAAAGATTATAGGAAGGAACTATGGTAATGATAGGAACTAGCTTCAGTTACCTACCAAACATAAGGAAATAAAGCCAGAATCAAGTATGTTTTGCAGAAAAAGAGACAAGAATGTCATGGTTATGGGGGACCCCGGGAGGAGGGGCCCCACATCTCAACCACAGACCAGAGGTAGCAGTTGGGCAACAGGGCCTTCAAGACAAGCAGATTAAGAAAGAAGTGATGTAAGAAGCACTTGGGAAAGAATCTTGGCCACTGGCAGATGTGGGGGATGTGAAACAGAAGAGTCAAAAGTGGTAGAGCTTTGAAATGTGCAGAAGTTTGTTAAAATAAAAAGCTCTGAAGTGGGCTACAAGAGTTAACTCAGCAGCCCAAAGTGCCTAGTTCACCTCTGAGTGGTTTATTGACAGAAATTCTGAACCAATAAATAAATATTAAATTACTTTACATTATGTAAAATGTGCTGGGCACACAGAAGAAGCTAATAGAGTATTCATCGATTGACTGACTGCTTAAATAAATTGAGAAACAAAGATATGTGCAAATCCTAAACTTCCTTTCAAATTGATGTGCTTTCAGCTTGTTGGGGACTAACTGAAGGTGTCCAAGGCAAGGAAATACATTGGGAAGGAGCAGGAGACCTGAGTTCATGTCCTGGTTCTGCCTCTAGGTTGGACACAACTCCTTAGGAAGGTCATTTAATTCTCCTGTACTTGCGGCTCCTTGCTGTTAAGTGAAGTTAGATTAAATAATCTAACCTACAAAAGTTCTAATTTTAAGTATATATCTACCCAAAGTACTTGCAGAAAAATAAATGAAACGTTTTGCACTGAGCAGAACTTGGCAATTTTCTCCCAAGAAATGCATCTTGCTAAATGGTAAAGGAGATAGTGTAGTATTTCTAGGCTCTTTTCCTATAAGAATCCTGGCAGTTTGCACAACTTTGGAGGGACTTTCCCATCCCTATTGATTCCCATGATTTCACACACATGGAAATTTCTTCTGAAAACAGTTTCTTTGGCAACTTCATGCTCATGGTCATCTTAGTGTCAATAGGAGTGACACAGGCACATCAGCAGGAGAATGGGCCTCTTCTGAGTGAGCTCCTAAAGGAGCTGTCTCCTTTTATTACCAAAAAATAAATACAGACAGCACAAAAGATTTTTGTCACACTTGTCACATATGGTAGAATAAGTTAAAAATAAAATTAAAATGTCTTCCATAAAACAAAAGGCTCTGTGTGTATTTAAAAAGCATTTTATGTTACACAATATGGAATTAGCTCCAACTCTTTAAGCATTACAAATATATTCCAAAATCAAAGTGTATTGAATTCTTCCTTATACTTTCCATCCCAGGAAAACAGAACACCATTTTCCAAAAGCTGAAAAACAACATTATTTATGGAGAGCTTTTAAACAATGGAGCATCTTAAATAATACAGTCTTCTAGCAAGCTGTACCATAGTTAGGCTCGCTATGCTTTGGTCAAGTATTTGTTTTACTTCTAGAATCCAGACTTAGTTTTGAATCCTTGTTATCTGTACTATGCTCTTTGGAGTATCCTCCAAGCTTCTGCAAAAGTAGCATCACTGAAATTTGGAAGAAATGCACTAATTTCCAACTCCACCCAGAAGTACTGGCACCAGAATCTGCATTTTAACAAGACCCTCATGTGACTTTGCATCACCACTGGAGAGGGTCTGTTTAAGTCTACAGAATCTGTCCAGTAGAGATGATGTTCAGAAGTGGTTTGCTTATTTTGAAAGGGTGGTTTTCATCTGAGAAAATAGTTACAGAAATTTTTGGCAACTATGGTCAAAAATAGGACTAGATTATCTCTACTGACAAGGAATAATAAAAAACAGTATGCGACCATTAGGTCTATGATCAAAGTTTGTATTTGGGGCAAATATGGAACACCTCCATCCCGATTCTCCTGATCCAACCTTCCTGTGGCCACTCGTTCACTTCTGTAAGACGGCTGAGGTTAAGAGTGCAATCTGGCCACAGAAAGGAGAAAAGCTCCCTGATCCATGCTGACCTCTGACACTGACCTTATTAGCTAACCAAATGTGCTCACCACCCATGGACATCAGAGAACATTATGTGTTGATTAAGCCAAAGCATAAGAAGAATCAGCAGAAGATTGGTTAAACAAATGGTTCTACGTTGGTCGCCAGTATTTATTTATTAAATAATAAATATTATTTAATTAAATATAAGATTATTAAACATGAGATGTACATATAGAAATTTATTAAACATACAATGCCTGTATAGGAAGTCTCTTCCATCACAGAGAATATCCATTTAGTGTTCTGCTTTAGACTGGTGTCTATCTTGTTAATACAGCTGTGTCACAAGTTCTTAATCTTCTAAAATTGTTATGGTTTTAAATTATAGTTTATTTTAAATGTGGAATAAATACATGAATGAAAACAAATTCACTTCTGTCTTCCAGTATCTTTTCCCAGTTGTACTAAGACCAGATACTTGAAGATAACAAGAGGTTTTTCGCTTTCATAGGTCTACAGTCTTTCCCTTCAAATTACTTAAGACAATTGCAATTATAAATTTATTTTTGGTTTAAAATTTATGATGATATCTACCACTAAATTCCTTAAGTGTGGAGATCTGATTTGTTGTCTACACCTAGCACCTAGCGAGATCCCCAATGTCTAGAAACATTCATTGAGTGATTGCCTAAATGAATAAATGAATGACTACTGGGTCATAGCTCCAAAACTAAATGTACCTAAATTATCTTGCAATGTTCAAACAATGAATATTCAGGGCCGGGAGTTTGGCTCAGTGACTTAAGCGCCTGTCTGACAGGCGTGAGGTTGTGAGTTCAATCCCCGGTGCCATGAAAAAACAAAAACAAAACAAAACAGAACAAAAAAACAAACAATGAATATTCTATTATGGTAATAATTAGACAGACAAATTTTCCCTGCCTTTCAGAATCTCACTTTCTAGTGGAAAAGATAAAACGCAACTAACACTAATTGGTAACATAATTGCCAATAGTATTCACTCTTCCTGGCACATTACACATATTAGCTCACTGTGTCAAACAGCAGCTCTCTCAGAGGTAGATATTATAAGCATCTTTGTTCTGCAGAAGTGGAAATTCAGGCACAGGTGTAGTAACTTGTTCAATGCCATATATCTAGTACCAAGTAGACCTAACTGGTTCCAGAAGTCATATTCTTTAGTCTTTTTTTAAGACACTAAAATCAAAACAAACCAAACCAAACAAAACAGAATAAAGCTAGTCAGAACAGAACAATGCAAGTAATATAGGGTTTCAGAACAAGATAATAGGGAATCAACAATGGGTACCATAATGTCTCTTGTTTTCTTCAAAGTAACTGTCTATACCATCAAACATAATAAAATAAAACAAAACAGAACAGAATAAAAACAATCAAAACAAAACAGTGAAAGTGATACAGGATTTCAAAACAGGAAAATAGGTAATCAACAGTGGCTACCATAATGCCTCTTGTTATCTTTAAAATTGCTGCTCATATCATCAGACATAATAAAATCAAACAAAATAGAACACAATAAAACCAATCAAAACAGAACATTGAATAAAACAAAACAATAAAACAGAACAAAACAAAACAGTGAGAACAATATTGGATTTCAAAAACAAGACAAAAGGAAATTCTCCATATTTGCTGTATTGCATATTGTTATCCTCTTAATTGATGCTCAGACTACCAGCCTTAGGCCTGCAAAGTCAATCAAACAATACAAGCATTAAGTTGTTTTTGTACCTCAGTTGTTATCAACTCAACCTATCCTTCGAATCAGCCAGTTGCTTGCTTATGGGGCCAGGAGGTAGGGGGGTGTCTCGTCTTGTCTCCCAGCCCACATGCTGGTTGGCTCACAGGAAGGGTGAATGGGAGAAGTCATATTCTTAACAAGCCATTTTGATAACTTGCCATCTAATAAGCCAGTAGGGACCTAAATCTATGAGAAGATCAGAGAGATCAGAGAGAAATATACAGATTCTAAGAAAGCAGAGAAGGGACAACCACTTCCATATGCCCTTCCAACAAATAACCAAAAGCAAGACTTACTGCTGGTGAAGAATGCCTGGGGAAGGTGTGTGTCATGGATGCAGAGAACAACACACAGTGTTCCCCTGTAACTGTTAGTCAGCCATCCAGAATCAACCTCACCTTCCCTCAGCCTTCTCTTTTCAGACTTCATAGCAACAGAGATCCCAATCTAATAAAGTCACATATTAACCTTCACTGTGAGGTTTGTATGGGAACCAAGCTCTGGCTTCAGTGGTTTGATAGATTCAGAGGGCATCAGAACAAAATACCAATGACATCCAAATTCGGAATTTAGGACACAACAAGATAATCATCCAGGCTCAATATGTAAAACTGTTTTTCATCTTGATCTCTCTTCCTTTATTTTCCCTTTCTCCCTGCTCCAGAGAGCGAGGGACTGACCTCCTCCAGGCTTGACTTACATTAGGGTCTTTCAAATGGGATCACTTCCTTTAATAATTCCTGACAGGCTGGGAGTGCAACCTCTGGTTCTGCTTTGTGTGTTTCAAGCTGATGCCATCACAACTCACATTTTCCTTCCAAGGCTCCGCAAATTACTCTACTCTTGGATGTAGATTACAGAAAACTAAACTCTCAGTTCCTCGAAGTAGTTTAAACAGAACTTGGGATTTGGACGAAATTATACACTCTGGCACAATTTTTAAATAACTCATTTAGACCAGTTAAGTTCGACAAGAGAATGTTCCACTTAATTCATGTCTTCTCAGAGGTGCTTATCTTTAATTAGTTCTTTGGTTACTGAATCAATAAAGCTGTGACCTATTGCTAGTGAATTGTTACAATTACTATAAAAGACATCTTTGGCTAAATTAATAATTACTTGATATAATCTTTATGCATTTGCCTCTTTGAATTTTCTGCCTTTCGAGTATCTGTACCTTTCAATATGCTTTCTTTTATTTCCCCTGTCATTATTCCCTTTGTATTTAAAAGGTACCTGCATTTTTTATTCAAAGGAAAATCTGTGTGTGTGTGTGTGTGCGTGTGTGTGTGTGTGTACTATGGATTGAATGCAGGGTCTTTGCACTGAGCTATATCCCTAGACTGGGCTTAAATTTGAGATCCTTCTGCCTCAGCCTCCCCAGATGTTTGGATTTATAGGTGTAAACCACTATGCCAGGTTGAAAATCACTTCTTACAGCAATTCCATTTATTCCTGATTGGTCCCACTTCCCTCCTCTCCCCTGTTTATACTAGCCCTTCTTAAATTCTTGACTTCTCCTTGTTTACTTGCTTCTCCCATTACCAAAGTCAATCTCATTTTTTCTCCCTCTTCTATGCCTGAATGATACAAAACAAGTAGTACAGAGTGAGAATATTTTTCTGTGTGCCACTGCATTTATTTGCATTCTTTCCTGTTTATGGATACACTGTCAAAGAACTTAGTCTTTCCTTGATCACACCAGCAATGACTTGCAACCCAATATTAATGATAGTCATTGCCAGGTGGGGTGGCACATACCTGTAATCCCAGCAGTGGGGAGTCTGAAGCAGGAGGATCGTTGCAAGTTTGAGACCAGCCTGGGCTATAAAGTGAACTCAAGGCCAGCCTGAACTGCATATTGAGACCCTGTCTCAAAAAGACAAAACTAATAATAACAATAGTAATAGTATTCATGATCCCCATTGTTTTCCAAATTACCAATTTATAGCCATAGCAAATGAAACTGATGGGCAACATGAAGGCTAGAAACTGGTAAGTGTTCTGTCATTTGTGTCCAGCACTTTTCCTGTAGTGGCCTGGGTGAAGGCTTCCATTTAAGTAAGAGCACATTGCACAGACTGGGCTGAGGGTACCATTCTTATTAGAAACTACCCTGTTTCCCTCATTTGCTGTGCATAATCTGTCAGCAGAACCTGAGAGCTATAAATTGGATATGAATAACCACTTACCTGTGTTTCCCAGACATGTCTACTTTTTTTTATTTTTTAACCTGGGATTGAACTCATGACCTTACACTTGCCAGGCAGGTGCTTGTGCCACTGAGCTAAATCCCCAACCTGCTATGTCTACTTTCTGTGTAACTGAAATACATTTCTGTTCCTGAGTTTAGACAATCATCATTTTCAGCGTGTCATTGCCTAAGCTGTACATACACAAAAATCAACATGCAAGATTAATGAAATTTGGTAAACATATGCGTGCGGTCATACAATGTTTCATTATTAACCTTATGCAGTATGGCATGGTTCAAATAGTTTTCATACTTGAGCGCCCACTTCCTGAATTTAACGTTTAACTAATGCTTACTAATGAGAATAATCCCAAGCTAACTGAAATTTTCACTACCTTCTTAATTAACAATGTTGTCATTATGGTTTAACTCTTCATCCTGATGAAGGGATTAACAAGAATATCTGGCAATTTTACTTTTGCTGTGAAATATTAACTTCATCCACACCAAAAAAAGAATAGATGAAATACATACAGATGAGTGATAGGACTGAGATGGTGTGTAACACCACCTAATAATCAAGTTTTCTGCTAATTATGTTTCTAAATGTATTACCTTATTAATATAAAATATAATAAATTATTTGCTATGCGTGCTGCAACAAAATAAATCAAGTTAGAAGCTCATTTTTCTCATAGGTCTTCTGCACTGTCACTGTTCAAAACAAAGTCTCTTTCAACAAAATGCCCACATCCGAGCACAGGAGTGATGTTGAAATGCTACGTGATTTGTAATTCCTAATAATAACTTTTGTTTTGTTAAGTCCGTTTTTGCCCATTAGCATCCTTCAAAACCTTAATGATCCTTATAATTAAATTACAACTCAGAGAATTTTCTCATAATAGAAGAAATATAGATTTGTTTAAAATCAAAGCAATATAATTTAAAGACAAATGGCTAGACATGATTGAAATTGGGGGAACCTGGGCCTGAAACAAGAAATGCTTCTGATAAAGAAATGAATTGAAGATCTGTAAGAGGGCAGAGTTCCACACCCCAGGGGGCAAGGTCAAGATTAATTCACTTTCTAACTAAGACAGATGAGAATCATTGCACAGGAGCCAGAGGAGATGAGGGCTATGCATCAAGCCCTGATGCCTATGGATCTCACATGCTACAAATGGCCACAGAAGCTCATTAATTCTGTTTTGTAGGTGCAGTCTTAACGAACAAGAGCAGGGCTCATGCAATTATATAGTGCAGATTTGGGGTAGTTTCTGCCCAAGGAGTAAGTCGGATTTCTGCTAGAAACAGAACTACAAGAGAAAAGGGTAGAAAAAAATAAAACCAGGATTTGTCAGCATTGGACAAGTTGCTATTTTGTTGACTGAAAAGAAGTAACTGCACAACTGTACTGCTGATGCCTTTGGATAAAGTCTTGCCATCATCAGAGAAAATGCACTGTCTGAAAAGCATGGCAAGTATTTTGATCCGAATTCTTCACTTTTATATTTTTAAAAAGGTGAAGAAAGGGTTAGGTACGAAGTGAGTGTGAGCATGTGTGTAGGCCCACCTCACTGATAAGTATATTGTGAGATTTCTTATTACTAGACAAAGCAAATTAACCACGCTTTTCTGGATGGTGAAAGGACAAAGCAGAGAGTACATGTTTTCCCCCACTCACACCTCATGCAGTCAGGGAGAAAATGTCCTCTAGCTGTTGTAAGGCAGGAGGCACATTAAGAGAATGATCGGGCAGTCAGGCCCATTCTCATACAGCATTTTAGTGGAGCACATCAGTTAGAATTTTTATGCTCCATGTCTACTCCCCCACACTGAATTTAACACACCTACCAGACAGAGACTGGGATCTCTTAATATTACATATTATCCACAGATCAAAAATTGGTCAGGTAACAGCTCCAGCTCCATCTAGCAGTTCCCACAATAACTTGCTTTGACCTGTTATCTGCAAAGCTGAGAATGTATATTATTTTGCAGCTGTAAATAAGTAGTCAAGACTCACATTAGGCAGGGGCTGCCCTTTAGGTTTCTCTTCCTACCCCTTAGAGATTCTAACTGTATTTATCTCACATCCTTTTAATTGCACCTTTGAAATTATAACGGTTCCTAGCATGCCAGCACTTTCACATTATTAGGGAGATTTTCCTAAACACCTTTGCTGAACCCACAAAGTGGGGTGAATAACAATTCACAAAGCAGCTCCATTTCATGTAGTTTTATTATCTGCATTTAAAACATATTAAGTCGTCTGTCTTTGACTTAAAGTCTATGCTAACTTTATGTGGGATTTTTCTTATGATAACAATATGGCTTTTAAATAGTCTTTGAAGATAAGTTATATAGCGGGCTTTTTAAGAAATTCCCAGAAACTGAATACTGAAATTCTAGACCTATGTGTTGCTCAGCCTTTTAGCATCCAAAACCTATGGATGACTTTTCCCTACCTTTTAGCCAAGTCTTCCATCCTCGATCAGGGATGAAATCAGAAATAGGGCTGGGGAACCACAGCATGTGGGGATACAGCAAAGCCTGACTGGATGTGCCTGAAGGAACCAGGAAAGAAAAAAAGTCTGTCTGGAGTAGAATGCCATTGCAGAGCAGACCCTGTGTTTAGAATACCAACTGAACAGGGTCCGAAGGAGAATGGCTTTTTAAGTAACGTTTTTGTATGCATGATACTAAGAGTAGGAGAAAATGGAGTGAAAAGGCAAATATCCTATATATCTCACATACTCCAATTAAGGATTCCCACTTGAACTTGTTTGTCCAGTATTTGATACACAGGAATTTAGGACAATATAACTCCTTCCTTTAAAAACAAGCAATTTTTCCCTTCTGGCCACCACAGCAAAATACAATGGTAACCCTGGCAGGCCTCATGAACACTGTTAAGCCTGAAGCCTTCCCTTCCTCGCAGCTCTGGGAGCTTCCTACACACACAAACACACACACACACACAAACACACACAATGTGTGCCAAGAGTTTTCTTTGACTGTGCCTGTTTATAACACCGGGGGAGGAAGAAACAAGGCAATTGTGAAGCTTGTTGAGAGGCTGTTCGTATGATATTAAATGTGACCTTGCCACTTCCAGTTCTATTTATTCCACTTCCTTCCAAACCGGGGCAAATCCTTCCTTTCAGGACAAGAGCACCGCTCTGTGGATGCAGTCTGTGGGAACGAAGAAAAGTTCAAGACCTCAGAAGTTATTCATTATCCAAATCTGGAAATATAGCATTTCCCATTCACCCATGTCGGCTCTATAAATGACTGATACTTGGCAGAAGGAGAGGATCTTTGGTAAAAAAGTAGGTTTTATTGTTTCTTACTGAAAAAAAAAATTCACTTCAGTGAGGTTTAATTTTATTACCACCCAAGGGAACTCTTAAAGAAAAAGTAAAAATCCACCCCCCTCCTAGAAATTGCATATACATAAAAAGATTTTTACATACAAGTATGGTAAAACCCTTACTATGTAGGTTCTCCATATTTATATAAGAATTTCTCTTGTGAAATTGGCCACAGCACTACCTGCAAATACTAAACATTCAAGTACCTAACCCTGTCAAAAAGGATAAAATGGTTCAGTTGAGTAACAGCTGGCTATGGTGGTGTTTTGTTTTGTAATTTGTTGGATTATTTGGGAAGTAATAAACCCAGCAGGTGTATCACTAAAGTATAGTAGGGCAGGAGGGGATAGAATATGCTTTAACAAGACTTAACCTTGACTATTTTGAACAGCAGTTCAGCTGTTCAGCTTAATAATTTCCCCACTGACACCCCACTGACAGTGTCAAAACATTTACATCATCAACATACATGACATGCTTGTTGTATATTGAACAAGCAATGCATACAAATCAATGTTCATCATTAAAACCCTCAAATTCCTTTTTCATTGCTCAAAACATTTCATTATTATTTGGCCCTTCAGATTATCTGGATAATCTATACATATATATTTTTTGAGACAAGGTCTCATTATGTCATTCAGGCTGGCCTTGAACTTACTATGTAGCTCAGGCTGGCCTCAAACTCACTGTGATTCTTCTGCCTCAGTGCTGGGATTACAGATGTGCTCCACCACACCCAGCTAATCTTTATACTTTTATCTTGAGAACAAACGTGCTATTTATATCAGCTGATTAAAACAGATGTTGCTGAGATGATACAGGACCAAAAACTGAGTAGAGGTATTTATTACTTTGCAGAGGTCTTCACTGAGCCCTCTTCTTAATTAAAATTCCAATGTACCAAAAAGGAGTAACTTCTAGTGTTCCATAGCATAGTGAGGTGACTATAGTTTATAATAATCTATTTATATTTCATGAAGCACAAAACATAAAGAAATGATGAGATGGAGATGCTAATTTGATTAGTACATGTGTATATATACTGAAATATCACAGTGTACCCTAAGGATATGTACCATTATTACATGCTAATTTAAAAATTCCTACTTACTCTCTCCCACTAAATGTTAGGACTCATGGGTCTGCGGTAAGGGAGACTACAGTTTGGTTTGTCATCCTACCCTACTTTCCCCTTCTCGGTACACTCCCTCTCAGCCTTGGTGTTCCCTGTACTCATCTCCGTGCATGACTCAAATGGAGATTTTCAGCCTGAGTCTTCATGCCACACAAATATCAAAGAGCACCTTTAGCACTTGCCAAGTTCATTCCATGTCTACAGAGAAAATTAACTCCAAGTACACTTCTACATTCACCCAGTCACTTGCTCATTCAATCAGTAACCATTTACCTACCATGCTTAAAAAAAAAAAAGAACAATATCTAGCATGCTTCATAACTTTGGGGGATATAAATCTGAACAAGATTGACTCCTGTCCTTTATTTGTTCAAAATTAATAGGGAACAAGTAGGTAGCACATACCTATAATCCCAGCTACTTGGGAGGCTACAGTAGGAGACTGAAAGTTTGAGACCAGCCTGGGCAACTTAGGAAGATTCTGACTCAATAAAATTAAAAGAAAGGGACTGGAGACAGCTCAGCCCAAGCCCCTGAGTCTAATACCTAGTACCATTTAAAAAATCAAATACGGAAAGTAATATATATTTTCAGATAATTTAGATATAAGACAGGAGGTGAAAAGACAAGATAAATTGCTATGAGGATACAAAAAACAAAAGGGTGAACTCTTCTGGAAAGAGGATAAAAGAGAACATCATGGTAACATCAAGTTAGAAGACTTACAAAATTGGGTTTTAAAGATGTGAGACCTTAAAGAAGAAGAAAAGGCATTCGTACAATGGAAAAAGTATGAAAAAAGGCAGGGAGGCAAGAGAGCTTATAGGGTCTGCTCAAGGCACAAATAGCTAGTGATGCTACGTGGAAGGAGCACAGATCATCTGAAGCAAAGGAAATGGAGGAGAGGGCAGATTGACCTTGTGTAGGAGTGACTAATTTACCCAAAACACGCAGGAAGATTTTATTTTCAGGGCACTGGGCAAAGTTTCCAAGTGTTGGGGCCATCAATGATCCCTTTCTAGTAGAATACCTTTTTTACTTATTAACCTACTGTGGGACCTTTTTTCTATTTACTCGTTCTTCTCAATAACAAGCAAAGTTTTGAGGAACATTTTTGTATGAGAGTTTTTTCACATACCCATACTGCTTTCTTGGAATATATTCCTAGAAGAGGACTTAATGGGCTATAGGATATGGACAGTCCTCTGGCCAAGGTAAACCAAGCAGTACTCCACAAGCAGAAAAAGGCCCCAGATGGTCAGTGGTCATTTTAAATCTTTAAGGATTTGATAGACTAAAAGAAATGACTGAATTATTATCTTAATTTTCATTTATTTGATTGCCAATGAGGCCAAATATTTTGATCAAATATTAGTGGCCACCTAGCCAACATATGAGATCTTTTAAGTTGGATTTTATTAGTAAGATGTAAACTAAAAAGAATGCATCAGATTCATTTTCATCTGGCTTCCTGAAATGAGATTGTAAAACTATTGATCCCAAAACCGCATCTCCAGGAAATAGGGAAGAGTGGCCTGATTTTCCTATTGATTGCACCCACGCTCATCTTCAGTCTTCATTTGACTGGGAACAGCTGGCCTCTGAAAATTGGCGATGCAGTAATACATTGTGCCAGAACTCCAGTTCTGCGCCTTATGCAGGGCTCTTTGAACCTTGACCTGCTCTTCTTCCAGCTTTTTGAAGCCTCATTAAAATTTATTCCTCTCTAAAGGCATGTATAATATTTTGCTTCAAATAGGTATTTATCTTTCCCTTCTACTAAAGTATAAGTTTCTTTGAGAAAAACTCTGCCTTACCAGGTTATTTTCTGCAATGGTTAACATGAGGCCTCCAGTATTTTTGAATGTGAAACCAATGTAACATTTAAAAGGTATTTTTTTTCCTTTACTTAAAAACAGTTTTATTTTGTTGTCAATAGGACCTCCTATTCTTGGGAAAACTGCCATATGAAAACAAAAACAAAACCAAAAACAAAACCTCAATTAAGTAACATTTAATTAAATATTGTCCTTAATACATAAGAAATACCTGAAGAGGATATTTTGTCCTTTCTATAAATTATTCCCTTTTATAGGCCAGTTGCTGATCATTAAATTATTTTGTATTCTAGTGGATACAAATAAAAACATTTTTAAAATAAATTAAATAAGATTTCATTTTTTGAATACAGTTTTTTTCTTTTGATTCACAAATAGATTTGGGTTTTTTTTTAAAACATCTTCAAGGCATGTTTATTTAAAAACTTCAGATTAAAGTGTTTTCTAATTCATGTTGTATTTCTCCACTGAAAAAGTTCACCTCTATTGAGCACAGTACTTCTGAAATAGAACCTTAATAGCATACTTAGCAAAGGAATAGTTGCCAGCTGACTAGCTATTGATTTAATGCTCTATCATTTCCATGGTTCAATCATACCTACCATGGTGAATTAGTTAGAGCATTCTCAATGAACCAATAAATGAGCAATTTCCCCCACCGAAGGGACATGTTTCATGTGTGGCAGAAGCATGCAGAACTTACCACAAACAATATGAGGACCAAGTGCTGCATTGATTTACCTTGGATCATCTAGCTTTCTGTTTTCAGTAATGGTTTAGTACTCTAATTGGCACACACCACACACCAGCTTTTTGTTTAAATATTTGGGCATGTAATCTATCTCTGCCTGAGGTCAGGGACCATTATACATATATTTTATCATTTTCTAGGACATATATTAGGTGGTCAGTATGTATTTGTCAAGCGGAAATCATATATTAACTCATGATAGGGGCAGAGTTTGTTATATGCTTGTGGTTTTCAGCCCTGGACACCTATTAACATGACCTGGGGATCTTCATTAAAAACATCCAGGCCTCATTCCTAAATTGGTTCTAAGATTTTAGCATTCCACCAAGACCTTAATATTTTAAAAGCTTTGTAGGTAAAGCTATTGGACAGTTTAGGCTAAGAACCACTGTTACACAGTGATATAAGAAGACAGGTAGGCAGGTAGGCAAGTGCTCTAAAAAGTTCCACCACTTTGGTTTCTCCTGGAACAGAGGTCCTCAAAGTATAGTGCCTCAACCAGCAGCAGCAGTGTCATCCAGCCATTAGTTAGAATCAAAAACTCTGTGGGTAATGTCTAGAAATCCAGATTTTAACAAGCCGTTTGGATGAATCTGATGGCTGCTAAAGTTTGGAAACCACTTCACTAGAGAAATCTATATTGAACTAAAAATGGCAAGGCTTTGAAGGTTTTAGAGAAACTGATTTCGAATATATCGAGCTCAAAACATAAGGCAGGTTTTGCTTCATGAGTCATCTCTCTAGAGAGCCTAGTCATTCTTAGTGCTGTCCTTCACACCCAACAGAAAGTTGGGTGTAATATGTGTATGTATATATATATTTTTTTTCTTTAAAAAAAAAAAAACACTCTGCTAAACCTAGTCAGTGGAGATTTCTGCAGCTGGCATGCCCTGCACAGAGATACTTGGCCAGAGAAGGGACTGACCACAAGTCATCGGCTCCTGCTCTATGCTTTGTGGTAGCTCCTGATGCTTGGGCAAGAGACCTGTTACTCAACTTCACTTTTCACTCATTGTAAAATCAAAGGCAACAGGAACTTCAAACCATGGGTCGTGCTTCCTAACAGCTTTGCAAACCTTTTTAAGAAGGTAGGCTCAGGAAGAATAAAGATATATCATGTACAGGTGCAAATTCCCCATGATGAACATGATCATTATGTATATCTAACATATATCAATAAAATTAATTTTTTAAAAAATAAAAAAGAAGCTGGGTGTGGTGGTGCACGCCTTTAATCCCAGCACTCAGGAGGCTGAGGCAGGAAGAGCATTGTGAGTTCGAGGCTGGCTTGGGCTACAATGCGAGTGCAAGGTGGGCCTGAGCTACATAGTGTGACACTCCCTTAAAAAACTAGGGCTGGGAGTTTGGCTCAGTGGCTTAAGCACCTGTCTGGCAGGCACAAGGTTGTGAGTTCAATTCCTAGTGCCACAAAAAAAAAAAAAAAAGATGCTATTAAAATGAAGGCAGTATCATAAGCAAGTATTTTTATGTGATTGTAGTTGTAGAAAGGCAACATTATCATTCCCTTTCCTTAAACAGTTTCTTCTTCAAGTGTTTAACACTGGATCTGATTCAGCTTCAGAGGGCAAGAAGTAAGAGGGTAGTGGCAGCTGGTGGTGGCAAGAGGGAAGTGACAAGGGAAACTTGAGGGCTATTGGCAACAGCATAAACAGTGACTGGCAGCATATGATGTGGTGAGGGACTGATGCTGTGACTGCCACACTGCAATGAGACAGGTGCCTTTTTTGCCACTACTTTATCCAAAATCCCTGTAAGAGACAGGCAGATCAGGGGTGCTGGTGTTAAGTGACTGAAGGGTCAACATCAAGTAATGTTGGTATTGCATATCTGTGAATAAATTTCCAAGTTTGGCCCCTGTGCAACCTGATTGGAATCACTAAGTGTGCTTACTAAGGACCCCTACTCCAAGCCTACTGAATCATTATTTCAGTGGGAGAGAGGTTTAGTGTCCAAAAATCTGCACACTGACCAGGTTCCTTAGGAAACTCTGATACAGGGTTTTTTTAAAACCTTATCTGCACAAATAGAATTTTGTTGATATGATCTATGAAGTTATTTACCATTCAACATTGACTTTATGCAAGGAATTGCAGGGCATAAAGAAGTGTTAAAATATAGCTCCTTACAAAATGTACTGGTCAAGTCTGGAAACCAGCACCATGCACGGTCTGCTGCCTGACTGAAACAGACAGACCCCAGCCTCTCCCCATGAGTCAGCACCATTCACAGACCACGGGTAAAGAGAAGAAGGCTACACTAGCCAGCAAGGCCAGTCTAGGAACCAGTGCCATGCGTGGGCTACTACCAGACTGGAATAGGCAGATCTCAGCTCCTTCTGGCACACAGGCTGGCAAACAAGAAGTACCAGTCCCCACCCACCCACCACCACCATAAGCAACTGGCTTATCTGAAGAAACACAGGCTGTGAAGATAGTTATGGAGGTGAAATGCAATTAGATGCCTGTGGTGCTTGGTTGTTTCACTAACATTGCAGATCTAGGGCCAGTGGACTGATCATAGGTTCAGAGGATAGTGGTACGCAGTGTGACATCTCAAGAGGGATCTCCTTCTAAGGGTTGCAGCCATTGTTGATTTCCTATGGTCTGGTTTTGGCAGTTCTATATCGCTTCCATTGTTTAAAAAAATGTACTAGTCGTAAGTAGTAATATGGTGCTAGCACCCATAGTAGTAATAAATAAACAAATACATATTAAACTGTAATATGATTAGATGAGACAGAAAGGGAAGAGTCGAAACTTGTGGGCATTTAAATGAGAAAGTTAAAACTCTAGGATGGGGAAAGACATTAGGAAGGGGGTGTCATTTCAGAGTTTTTAGATTACCTTTCTTCTTAAAACAGGATTACAAGGAAGAGAAAGATATGCCTCCTGAGAACCCACCATGTTAGGCAGGGAGGCTCCAACCAGCAGACAACTAGCCCACCTTCATTCCTGGTGAGTGCATGCAACTGGCACAGACTCCAGGAAGAGAAAGATGTGCCTCCTTAGAATCCACCATGTTGGGCAGGGAGGCTCCAACCAAAAGACAACTAGCCCACCTTCCTGGTGAGCGCAGGCAACCGGCATGGACTCCAGGAAGAGAAAGATGTGCCTCCTGAGGACTCGCCATGTTGGGCAGGGAGATTCCAAGCAGAAGACAACTAGCCCGCCCTCCTGGTGAGTGGCGTGCAATCAGCACAGACTCCAGGAAGAGAAAGATCTGTGCCTCCTGTACACCTCCCAACGCACAGGATAAGAATCAAGGACACCCCCCCCATAAGCAACCTGCTGGTTCAGAGGACTGGCTAAGTTGATAGCAACTATGGTACATAAAGCAACTAAATGCTTGTATTTTTCAGTTGATTTTGCAGGCCTGGAGCCAGCAGCCTGAGCATCTCTTGGGAAGATGACAGTATGCAATGTAGCAAATATGGGGGATTCTCTTCTGTCTTGTCTTTGAAGCCCAATATTGTTCTCATTGGTTTGCTTTATTCTGATTAATTTTTTTTGGCTTTATTTCATATTCTGTTTTTATTGGTTTTATTCTGTTTTGTTCTTGGTTTGATTTTACTATACCTGATGGAATGGTCAACTATTTTGAAAATAACAAGATATACTATAGTAACTATTATTTTCCTAGTGCCTTTCTTTGAAGTTCTGTACCAGTTCTACTGCTTTGTTTTGATTGACTTTGTTCTGTTATGTTTTGTTGGATTTTACTATCTTTAAAATAGAAAAAAACATTTTAAAAAACAGGATTACATACATAACAGTAGCCATCTTCCTTGTAGATATCTGAGATCATTTTTGGAGGAACACAGAAAGTATCAGTAGATGAAGTGGGAGGATTCCAGGAAGTGTGTCAGCTAGTATTTATACCACCTTTGGAATTTGCTCTTAGTGAAAATCCTAAAGAGCCTTGGAGGTAAGACCTTAGGAAGTTGAGTTTTCTTTCAGACTAACTGATGCCATTCTACATTTACTGGATCTAGTAATTTCCTTAGTGATCTTTCCTGGTTCCACAATGTGTATAAAATTGAAACAACAGGTATAGACAGATAATGAAAAAACACTATGCTGTTTAAGGAGAGTCTGCAGGTCTATTTGAAAGGCATCTAAAAAACATGCAGTAGAATGACACAAAGATCAATAGATAGATGAGTAAGTAAATGGGTATGTGGGTATTCCCTGTTAAAATTCTTTCAACTTTTCTGTGAGTTTGAATGTTTTCATAATAAAATAGGGGAGAAATGTTTTGCTCCCATCAGTCCTGTGACCTTGAGTGAATTTCTACCTACTTTGCTCAGACTTCGCCTTGCTCAACTGTTCAGAAGTTTGAACATGTTGTCAAGATCTCTTCTGGTCCCCAAAATCTCTCATTCTTTGTCATTGTCTGATGGGAGGGAACACAAGAGTGGCCACCACAGAGAACAACTACCTAGCTTACCGTGACTTAGCTCTGCTAATAAAGGTAGTTAATCTTCCTTACCATGTGTCAAGGATGACATAACTCTGACCAGACAGAGTTACGCTGTCGTCTGTGGTTCTACAGCAGGTGCCAGTGAGTCAGACCTTGAAATCTGTTTTGAAACTGACCACCTGTTACTGTGATTGTGTGGCCGTTTTCCTGGCTTATGGGATTTTACTTCAGCTGTTGTTCTCAGGCGAGGGTTTATTTCCCCTAGGAATCACTCAGTTCACTTGCCCTAAACTTAGATTTGTGTGTAGGGATCTTCCAGAGACTGAGTCAGCTATGCAAATATGAGCAGGCTGTCAAAGATCCTGAAGTTGCCCACAGACTTGAGTAAGAGATTTTAAGGGAAATAGCGACAATGCTCTTCCAAGACTTTTGTTACAGATAACCATTTCTAAGTTTTGCTTCAGGAAGTAGGTGCTAAAGGATTAGATTTATAGATGCTCCAGACTCCATTTTTTCTTTTGCTAACAGACAGCATGCTGCTGAGTCAGTTCTTTGTATTGTCCTGAGTCAGCACTTCCCTGGCATTCAGGGCTTTCCTTAAAATTCTTGTAGCTATAAAATTTTACTGCAAGTTAAAACTTAATCAGACAACAACTCAGTATTTCCCTGCTGGTTTGGAGAGAAGGCTGTGATTTGGAAACTAGACTGGACCTTAGAGTTAAAGTAAGTGAAACTCAGTAACATTATTATAGAGACTTGAACAAAGTCATAAACTTGGCTAA
The DNA here is from genome assembly GCA_004363535.1 of Dasyprocta punctata. NCBI lineage: Eukaryota > Metazoa > Chordata > Mammalia > Rodentia > Dasyproctidae > Dasyprocta > Dasyprocta punctata. The sequence goes on along the minus strand of RJWM01007745.1, from coordinate 41,260 downwards.
AGCTTGAATTAAATACCTCGTTACATTGCAGTGTGTGCACATAAAAAGGGAAAAATAATTTCTAAAAGTTCAAAACTTGTATCAGGTTATTTTTCTAAATGTCATGGTTTTCTAGTTTTCTCTTCCTGCCTCAGAAACAAAAGCTAAGTGGCTTCCAAACTGGGTGTAGTAACACAGGCCTATAATCCCAGAACTGTGGGAGGCTGAGGCAGGACAACTACAAATTTGAGTCTAACTCAAAGAGAACTTAGTAAAATCCTGTCTAAAAAAAGAAAGAAAAGAAAAGAAGGGTTGCGGATGAAGCTCTGCTTCTGAAATGGTTAGCTGAAACATGAAAGCATGTATTCTTCATTTTGGGAAACAGAGATGTCATAGAACCCCAACAAAGAGTTGATTTAAACTCTCCACCAACTACTAACTTGAAAAGATGGACTCTATTGTTTCCCAAGCTGGGAAGTACACTTAGGTAAGCCCATGTAAATGCAAACCAGGTTTGAGTAGGACCCTCAATAGACTATACCCTGTTGTCACAAGAGGTGTTATGAAGATGATGAAGATATGGACCCACAGCCCAAATAAACAGAAAGATTAACACATAAGTACCAGACAAGCTCTCAGTGTTGTGAGAGTCCAAACATTTAGAAACTGAGTTTTCTAATGGAAAACCACTGAACTCCTTGAAGTTTTCTTCTCCTTTTGATCTGAATTCTCCACTCCCAGGAGTGCCTTGTGAAGGTAATGGAACCTTTCACAGACCTGACATTGATGTAGATGCACAGTGTGCCTCAGGAACTAATGTGGAAAACATTTTAAAAGAAGAATTGAAAACTGTTTGGAAGTGTTGAAGCAAAGAGTGAGAAGCAAGGGAGAAGGGAAATAAAGTATAGTAGTCATAGATATGAGGTCACTTTGGAATCCACCATGATGATCTAACCAAGAGATGATGAAGCCTTGAGGTAGAGCTGAGACAGATGAAGAGGGGAGAGGAAGTAAACACATACGTAGGGAGTAAAATCAAAGAACTGGTTGGCTTTCCAGAGAAAAGATGGAAAGAATCCAGAGACAGTGCTTAGCTTTCTGGTGAAGACAATGCAGCAGTTGATACGGTCATTAGCTTATTGAGTATAGCCAGGAGGAAGAATGGATGAGGTGGGAGAGGAAGGTAACAAATTGGGTTTTAGAAACACTGAGATTAAATGTCTACACAACATCTAGAAGACAGATGTTATATGTACCACTGGATTTATGAGTCTGGTGGTTGGTAAGGCAGGAGAGAGATTTGGGAGTTACCTGCCAATGTGGAGCCATCTTTTTAAAAGTTATTATTTTCTGGACTACTCAGGTAAATTAATGATGCCTGTGTTTGGGGTGATTGCTTAAATAGTCATAGTTGCTGGGTTTAGTGACATTTTTTTCCTTTTCTAAAAAAATTTTTTTCAGCCAATTAACTGAAAGCTATTGGGTTGGTCTAGATCAGTGGCAGTGAACCTATGGCATGTGCCACAGCAGGCACGCATAACCGTCTCTATTGGCACTGGAGCCAAGTAGCCCCATCAGCCAAGCATCGGATAACAGTTTTTTTTTTTTTTCCCTAAAGTAAAACCTTAGGTTTAATTGCAGTATTGGCACTTTGCAATCAATAAGTAGTTGCTGTTTGGGTACCGGGTGTCTGCAAGGTTCGCCATCACTGGTGTAGAGAGCACCGATCTTACCTCAGAATTATCTGGGCCTACATTCTCACAATTCCTAATTCCCAATACTTGAGTCATGCATTCCATAAATATTTACTTAGAACTTTTGACATGTCAGACACTATCCTGGGGAGTGAAAATACAATTCTGAATAAAATAGGACTCAAAATGAATTAATAAAATGATTCTAGGCAGTGACATATGCCGCACACACAAAAAATTAGAAAACAGAGTAATGCAATCAGGAGGCTAAATTGGGGGTGGTGCTTAATATAGAGTGGTCAGAGAAGCTTCCTCTAAGGAAGTAACATTGAAGCTGAAACCACAATGAAGTAAAGGAATTAGCCATTCTGAGATAGAGAACTCCAGGCAGAGGTAATAGTGAATGCAAAGGTTCACAGTTTGAAACAAGCAAGGTGCGTAGAGCTTGAACTAAGGAATGGAGATAGAGTGCTATAAGATGAGACTAGAGACATGAACAAACCACATACTATAGGATTTTGCAGGCTTTGGGGAGAGTGAAATGAGTCAGGTCTGTGGATCACATCTGTATAGGTCAGCCCTTCCTATACTTTGACATGCATACAAATCACCAAGCGTCCTGTTAAAATGCTGATTCTGACTTAGCAATCATAGCATGGGGCCTAGGATTCTACATTGCTCATAAGAATCTAGGATCCAGTCCACACTTTGAGAAGCAAGAGTCACAGAACAAAATGGTAGGAGAAAATAGGTCTTATCTTTCTTCCGTTAGAGAGAAGCATGACGTTAATGGACACAGGAAAAACAGGGACTGAGGAAAAATCATGATGTTGGGGAGCTATGGATACTAAAATTGTTATTCATGAAGGTCTACAATATTCCTTTTAACATACTGGTCAAAAGATTAAAAGATAGTCACTACAATGAGAACTATAAATAAAAATAATTCTCATAATTTAGGCAGTCGCAGCTAGTATGACTTAACAAAAGTGAATTTGCTTACAGGTGAGTACTGCTGCTTTATCCTGCATCCCACCAGCCTTGCTTGGGAAAGTAATGACTGTTTCTACAACCCCTTCGAGAGACTGGAAGATGAGCCCCGTACCATTGTGCCCCTTAAACGTTCTCTTAAGACTTCTTAACCAATGTTGCTGGCCCTTTTCCTTCCACCTCTTAAATAAGGGTCTAGGACTTGGGTGGGGTGAGAGTGGAAACAGACGCTTAAGGATAGCAGGAAGTAAGAGCATTTCAGACACCTATTTGCTGCATTTACGATATTGCCTTGAGTACAACCATGAAAATGTAGTCAGAATTTTCTTCCCTTATACCATGTGCTTCAGCAGAGAGTGGGAACTGAGTAGTTTTATGTTAGAGGCCATATGGATTTTTCTTTTAAGGAATGATCTTCCTAGAATGCATCCAGAAGCCCAGCACAGTAGAAAAAAAAATCTTAAGCAAAATCAGGTGCCTCTTCACATAAATGTTCATATCTCACGATAGGTCCCTTGTTTGCTATCATAAGCACATGTTTCCCCAAAATTTCCTGTTTTTTAGATGATTTGTGAATTGGAAACTTTGTCTGTGGAAGGAAAGTCACATTATTGAAGCTGTAAACAATAGAATGACTATGGCTTTAATCCTTTGAATAAGGCTTTGTTTCCCATTGACGGAAAGCTTCCTTAAGGAAGGAAAGCTAGGAAGACTTCAGGAAGGAATGTATTTTATTTTGCAACAGCTTTGTGAGGAGGAAACTCATTTGGAAGACTTAAGACTCCCTTTCCTGGTTGATGGCCGCAAGAACACACAGCCTTCAGCTGCAGACAGGGCTTCCCGCCCTCCAAAGACTTCCCTACCCCACTGCCAGCTTTGTTTTGTTATTGTTACGCTGACACCCACAGACGTTCATCCTGTGCTGGCGATCCACGTATTCCCGGGACATGACTAGGAACAGGTGCACCCATGTTTATCTAAGTTATTTCCATGGGTCAAAAACATTTCACTATCACCTTCCATGAGCATTGCCTTGTATATTCCTTGGTTCGTGAATTATCTGTTAATTAAGGAACTGTAACAATAACAATTACAAAAATAATCATCATTCATTTAACTCTTAGATTACTTTAAATTACACTTTCCTCCCTCACTTCTATTAAATTTTTACTTCATTTACACCAACAGTAACTCTCTTTAAAAAGTCAAATAAAACCAATGGGCAAAACCAGCTTTGAAGGGAACAGGTCTGTGATTTATAAGAAAAGTTGGCTTTAAATTCCAAAATGCTGATGCAGCCACTCCTGTTTTGTGCAGACTCTGTGTTACAGGCATAAATTACAGAGCTCAGTCCATGGGCTGTCAGACCCCATTGCAGAAGTCAAAAGGGCCTCTTGGGCACGTGCTCCTTCTACAATTTTGAGTGATGTCATCCTCATTTGCTAATCCCCAGTGAAAGAAGAATAGTACACACACCATCTTATGGCTATCAGCCCTCAGGGCTGTGCCTCAGGTATGTGTCTGGGGATATAATTTAGATATTCGTCATCCTCAGAATTACGTTTCAGGTAGCAGATCCTAATTATAGATCTACTCCATAAGTGACTTCTCAGAGACAGAAGGTACAGCTGAGGTTAGGCTTTGGTCTTTGTTAGCCATAATTAGAGCAGGCAGCGCCTCCTCATACATGGGGTCTGTCTTGACAACATTACCTGTACCATTGGGAACAGCCCACCTGATCACTTCATTAGGGACACACTGGGAGAAAGAGGCTGGTCCTTGGCTGAGAAAGACAAGGTTCACTTCCAGTGCTTTCCAGAGCTGTGCCTGCATTGTCTTATATCAGGGAAAGCCTCCAAGTTACTTTCAGTAGAAGATTTAGAAGGATGTTCCTATTTTAAGGTTTTTAACAGTTTTGTCCAAGCATGGACTCTTTCAAGTCTGTTGATAATTATAAGGCATTTCTCCACCAAACACATGTACATGGTAGACATGGGGTACACACCCTAACCCTAGCACTAACCCTAACCCTAGCACTCCAGAGGGCTGAGACAGGAGGATCACAAGTTAGAACCCAGCCTGGGCAATTTAGAGAGTTAGTGAGACTCTGTCGTAAAAATTTTTTTAAAAAAATTGAAAGCTGGGGATTTAGATGAGTGTGAAGGTCCTGGGTTCAATCCCCAGTACTACGCACACTCACACACACACACACACACACACACACACGTGGAAGGCTACTAGGGAGGAAGCTCAGGGCTCCCTGGGCTCAATCCCCAGTGCAGCTTTAAAAAAGAAAAAGGCACATGTAGAGATGGGTGCAGTGGTGCATGCTTATAATCCAGTACTCAGGAGCTACTCAGGAGGATCACAAGACTGAGGAGAGACCCTCAGAATAAAACAGATTGGGAATGTAGCTCACTGATGGAGAATTTACCTAGCATGCATGAGGCCCTGAACTCAATCCCCAATCCTGAAGGGGGAGCACATACATACATAGATAAATGTCACATACAATTTCAAGGAATCTGTAGACCCCTGAAAACTGTGAACATCAGATTAATGAGATTTGATCTCAACCTAGGTGCTTTTTAAACTTATAGAAATCTATTTCATACCACACATCTCCATAACTTTAAAGGATAAAATTAAGACAAGGAGAATTCTTTACAGGATAGTACTTCTCTAAAATATATTGTGGTGATTCTTTTTCCTGAAGAAACATCATATAGGGGAGCAGGAACCATCCTCTTTACCCTTTGGCAGTTTACATTCTAAGACCACACTGTCCACTAATGGTCTAGTAAGACAGTCGATATATACTGTGCATGTGAATGATAGATCCTGATGGTTGGTACGCAAGAGGTCAACGGTTTTGACTGTACAGTCTACTTGTTCTCCACAATGAGCGCACAAAGTAAATACTGCTAAGGACACAGAGGCTCAGAAAAGAAAGTTACTTTCCCAAAGCCACACAGCAATTAAGCACAGAGATAGGGCCCTGTCCCAAGGACTGTCTGTTTCCAAAAGCCTTGCTCTTAGTACATCATGGGAAGGTAGAACTACTGCATTGTACTATTCACTCTTCTATGTCCTTCAGAGCCCTCGAGGTAGTTATCAGAGGATAGAAAGCAGGCAGGCTAGAAGCAAAATCACATTCCTCCGCAGTGACAGCCCCAGAACATCTGCCCAGGAAGGACCCTTGCAGTTCAAAAGTGATACTGAGGCCCCCGCCTTACAGCTGCAACTGCATGACCAGAAGAGACACTTTCTGCCCCGGGAAGTCTGAATGGCTCGGCATTGGCGGTCCTGGCCCCTATTGTCGAAGGAAGAAGCCCATCCGCCTTTCAGGGCTGCGGATTGGCGACAGGATGCGGAAAGGCGCCGCCCCCAACCACCAGCTGCAGCAGAATCTGCCCTGTGCCTGGCTGCCTGCCCTTCACTCTGCTGCCCTCTGCGGTGGCCATGCGCGGGGATGAGGACCCTGGGAAACTCGACAAGGCTCTAGCCTACCCTGAATTGTGAGTAGGAGGAGTCAAACACTGAGAGGCAGCCGACAGCATAGGACACAACCTGGGATCTGGAATAAATGAATGAGGTAATCGCAGGACTTTTTAAATTAAGTAACAAAAAAGATGTGTCCACTCACCCGAGTCACTTTAGGATTAACCCAGTAAACTTGAGGTGTCATTGATGAGAAGTAAGACATCACTGTAGCTGACTAAGCATGTGGTCCTGGAGTCAGATCCTTGGGTTCTGAAGGTGATTTGACGTCTTATTGTTTGATTTTGTGCAAGTTACTTCTATCTGCCTTAGTTTCCATCTGTAAAATGGAAATAGTAATAGCACCTACTTCAAAAAGTTGTTCCTAGCCGGGCGTGGTGGCGCACGCCTTTAATCCCAGCACTCGGGAGGCTGAGGTAGGTGGAGCGTTGTGAGTTCGAGGCCCGCTTGGGCTACAACGCGAGCTCAAGGCCGGCCTGAGCTACATAGTGTGACCCTGCCTCAAAAAACCAGGGCTGGGGAGTTTGGCTCAGTGGTTTAAGCGCCTGCCCTGGCAGGCGCAAGGTTGTGAGTTCAATCCTCAGTGCTGCAAAAAAAAAAAAAAAAGTTGTTCTTTTTTTTCAAAAAATTGTTCTAAAAATTAAATATAATAATACTGTTATGGTTTGTGTCTAGATGTCCCTCAAAGCCTAATACAATCATGGGAGGGGAGGGTTTTAGGGGCAGCTGAATCTAGCGTTTGTGGTTGATTCGTGGTTCAATGCTGGGATTATGGATGTGAGTGCTACTCCTAGAGCAGATAGCCTGCATACAATATAAGAGACAGAAAAAAATCTCTTCCTATCCTCCCTTGATTGTTTTTGCTGTCTTCCAGCTATCTTGAACAGTTGCCCCTCTGCCATATGCCACCCTGACTTGGAGCCAGCTGATTATGGACTGAAACCACCACACACTGTGAGCTGAATAAACCCTTTCTCCTTTAACTGTGGGTGTTGGGTATTTTGTCTCAGCATGAGAAAAAAGCAACTAAGACAAATACCCTTATACGATATCTGGCATATTATAAACATTCCAAAGTATTCAATAATATTGTAATTATTATTTCACCATCTTCAGAATCACTGAAAGGTGAGCCACTTTGTGTATAGAGTCAACTGTGACTGTGAAGACACAGAAAGAAAGCTGTTCTTCTTCTCAGAAGTCTGAGAGTGATGAGATGAGTCAGTGCATTTGGTGCAAGGCCCCCAAAACAAGATGAGTAAAGTCCTGTGTTCCACTCAGGAATAGCTGCACTTTGGACCTCCTCAAAATGTAGTAGCTTACAAAAACAGCAATTTATTATTTCTCCTATCCATAGATTGCTCAGGCAGTTCTAGTACACAGAGTGCTGGCTAGGGCTCTGAGTCAGCCACAACATCAAAAATGGCCACATGTGCATTCCATTTGGGGGCTCATCTGGAGCTAGTGGCCAAGGTTCTCCACACTGGTTCTCCTCTGTGAACTCTATTTGTATGGTCTTGAGCTTCCTCTCAGCATGGCAGCTGGTTCCACGACAGACTATTTCAAGACATGAAGAAGCTGAATATTTCTTTGGCAATTGCATTGTATTGGCCAAAACAGGTACAGTCAGAGGGAGTGAAAACAGACTCTGCTTCCCAATGAGGGAGTCTCATGATCACTGTTAAGGCTTGTGTCTAGATGTCCCCCCAAAGCCTCATGTCGTGGATGATAGGTGAGGCTTTTCAAAGGTGGCTGGATCTAGGAAATGTGATGCTGGAATTAAGTGTGTTATGCTGGGATCCAGGGTGTGCAACTACTAAATTAGTCCATTGACTGATTTGGCATAGTTCTGGGTGTAGATAATGGAAAGGCCTACGCTAGGCGGTACCACCCAAAGGGTAGGTAGCCTAAATGGATATAAATGGACAGAAAGAAGGCAGGAAAGCTGCTGCTTCTGCTGCTACTTCATTGCTTTGCTGCCTTCTGCCTGCCATACTGTGAACTATTTCTCCTCTGTGATGCACCTCTGCCATGCCACCGTGCCAGGGAGGCAGCTGACTATGGACTAAAACCTCTATGAACTTGAGCCAAATAAACCTTTCCTCCTTTAACCCTGGGTGTCAAGTATTTTGTTATGCTAAATGTTTTTAATTTAGCATAAGATATTTATACATGACTTAACTATGGTTATTCCTCAGAATATGGAAAGTAGTTCCTTTTAAGTCTAAATCCTATTCAGAACTATGAGTGAAAATAGATAAAGGACTTAGGTTAGAGAAAATAATTATTGGTATAGTAAAAAGTAATAACTTTTCCTTAAAATGAAGGTAGAAGTTAGAACCACATCTATAGCATGATCAAAATATACAGTGAACATTTAAAATTTGTTACAGTAAGAAGACCACATTGCTATTATTCCCTCTCCAAATACACTACCTCACTTTAAATATATTTATCCCACTGTTCATGCTACTTTCTGAAGTAGAGGTCCTCTTCCATGTTTTTGCAAGGCATGATCAAAAATACAAAGAATGCTGGAAGAAAAATAACCTCTTTAATAAATGGTGCTAGAAAAACTAGCTTTCCACATGCTAGAGGCTAAAACTAGACCCATGTCTATCACCATGCACTAAACTAAAGTCAAAATGGATCAAAGATCTAAATATTCAAATAGAAACACTAAATGTACTGGAAAAGAAAGTAGAAATCTTGAAGACATAGGGGTAGGCAGAGAGTTCATAAACAAAAACCAAACTGCACAGGAAGTACTTCAAAGAATCAACAACTGGGATCTCATCTTATTAAAAAGTTTTTGTACATCAAAAGAAATCACCAATAAAGTGAAAGGAATACCCACAGAGTGGGAAAAAAAACTTTAGCCAACTGTCCCTCAGACAGAGGACTTCTATCTAGAACATATAAAGAATTGAAAAAAATCAGGTCACCCCAAATTCAAAGACCCAATCCAAAAATGGGCATCTGAGATGAATACACACTTCTCAGATGAAGAAATACAAATGGCAAATAAATATATGAAAAAATGTTCAATATCATTGATCTTTTGAGAAATGCAAATTAAAACAACACTGAGATTCCATCTCATTCCAGAAAGAATGGCTATCATCAAGAAATCAACCAATAACAAATGCAGGCAGGGCTGTGGGAAAAAGGAAACCTTTCTCCCCTGTTGGTGGGAGTGTAGACTGGTACAACCATTGTGGAAATTAGTGTGGAGATTCCTCAAAAAATTAGGATTGGACGTCCCATTCAACCCAGCTATTCTCCTCCTGGGTATTTTCCCAGAAGAATTAAAAATATCATACCACAGCAATATACGTTCACCGATGTTTATAGAAGCACAATTTGTAATAGCTAAATCTTGGAAACAACCCAAATGCTCATCCTTTGAGGAATGGGTAAAAAAGATGAGGTATTCTTATATAGTGGAATGCTACTCTGCTATAAAGAAGGATAAACTCAAGGCTTTTATAGGCAAATGGATGCAACTAGAGACCATACTAATAAGTTAAATAAATCAAACTCACATGTGTAAACATCATATTGTCTCCCTAAGAAACTAAAGAAGTAAATAAGATCCAAAAATCTACAATAGATATTGTGAAAGGGAAAGAAACTGCTCAAAAGGAAAGAACAACTGGGATGGGTAAAAGTAGAAAAGAAGGAACTAAAAATTTTTTTAAATATATATACACAAAAGATAGCTAGGATAGTTATGCTACTTACTTCTTTTTAGTTCATTAAAAAAACGGTTTGTGCTTATAGGTTTGATCAATTATACATGCCTATATCTTGTAATCTGAACAACTACTTTGAAGATACAATATGCAATATATTAATCAATGTTTATTTCCTATTATCATGTTTTTGAAATTCTGTATCATTGGTTTTTATTGGTTTTTTTCTCTTTAAAAAAAAAACCCAGTGAATTCTGTAGCTAAGTCCTATCCAACAAAAAGCAGGCTCATAAAAACATAAAAATGTGTCTCTGTCCACTCTGTCACAGGATCTGGCACTGTGTGACATCTGATTCTTCCCCAAAGTCAAAATGACCATAAAAGGTAAATATTTGGAACAGATTCAGGACATCTACACAGCATGACAGCACAACTAAAGACATTCAAAAAGACTTTCAGAACTGCTTCAGAAAGTAGAAAGAATGATGAGATAAATATGTTTGAGATGAGAAGGGACAGTATTTTGAGGAAGACTCAGGCAATGTGTCTTTTACTGAAACACATTTTTCAAAAATTTAAACATTCACAATATATTTTTTAAAATTTTATTTTAGAGAGAATAAAACCAAGCAAAATAGAACAGAATAAAACCAATCAAAACAAGGCAGTGTAAGTGACACAGGATTTCAAAACAAGATAAGAGGAAATCAACAATGGTTACCATAATGACTCTTGTCTTCAAAATAGCTGCCCATACCTTCAAACAAAACAGAAACAGAATAGAACCAATAAAAACAAAATGATGAATGCAATATAGGACTTCAAAAAACATACTAGTAAATCCAAAATGGCTACCATAATATATCTTACTATCTTTGAAATAGCTGCCATGCTATCAGATACAACAAAATCAAACAAGATAAAACAGAATAAAACCCAACCAAACAAAACAATGGGAATGATACAGGATTTTGAAACAAGATAGTAGGAAATTAACGGTAGCCATGACCTTCAGAAGGAGATCCCCAGTATTTGATAATTGCATACTGTTATTCTCTAAATAGATGATCAGACTACTGGCTTTAGACCTGCAAAGTCAGTGAAACACTAAACACCACAAGTTGTATTTTGCCTCATTAGCTATCATCACAGCCTGTGTTTCTCTGGATCAGCTGGTCACTTATGGTGGGAGGAGAACATTGGCTCTTGTTGTCTCCCTGTCCATGTGCCAGAAAGGAGCTGGTGTCTGGGTCTCCCCCAGTTAGTCTGCACATGGTGCTGTCTCACAGGACGTCTTAGCTTGTTGACTTCTTGTTCTCTTCCCCCACAATCTGTGAATGGCACCAACTCATAGGAGAGGGCTGACATCTGGCTCACCCCGTTAGCCTGCGCATGGTGCCAACTCACAGGAGCACGTCCACAATACATTTTAATCATACCTTCTACTCTGTGAACAGTGCCAATAATGAGCTTACAGTGAACAACTGAAGGGTAGTATTTTAAAGTAAGCAAAGCAGAAAACAAGAAAAGGGAAACTGAATAATGATTGAGAAGAGACAATGAGAGTCTTGTAATTGCTATTATTGAGATCTTACTTTTTCCCACCTCGTCCTTTGTGTGCAATTCATTAAAAAGTATGATATACTATACATTTTCTTGGCATTTTATATTTCATTTGGGGGGGAAATGTTTAAACACCTTTATAGAATTTCTGGATATGGCCATTGTTATATACGAAATCACAAATAAGATTAGCAATAATCTAGCCAAATAAATTATTATTTATCTTGAACTCTTTATTTCCCATGATTATAGAAATTCTGATCCTTGAAATAAGTTAGAATGTATAACATTAAAAAGGAAAAATGGGAAAGATTCTGATAGATTTTTTAATTTTGGAGGGAACACAAAGCACTAAGAACAAACACTAAGATTTGAGGCCTGCATGATAAATAAATGGTTATGTTTCCTAGAGTGATTAAGCAGGTAAATGAAAAAGAAAAAGAATTGTGTCTAGCAGGAGGATTATAGAAACAAGTTTGGGTCTAAAAGAGTATTTTAAGGGGAAATAGTAGCCATCCAGTAATTTCAGACATCCTGATATTTTTGGTTTACTTCTATTTGAGAAAGCTCCCCCCACCGCTTTGTTCTCATTTTATGAGACTATAACTTTTTATTATTCATTTTACTGTTTGTCATTTATTGAGTTGTTTCTACCCAGTGTGTTTACAACTCACATAAAATACTGAAGACAATCAAATATACAGAAACAAGGTTGGAAATGTAACTTGCCCAGTGAAAATGTCATTAGTATCTAGGAGCAGCTGCATACTGTAAAACAATTGGAGTCACCTGAGATAGAAGGCAGATGAAAAACAAGGAAATGCATATCGAGAGCCCTTGATGGAAACCTTTTTTTAATAGAAGGTAGATTTAAATGGGCCATAAGAGAAAAAGGATAAGTTGTCCAAGTGAAAAACTAGACAATCCATCAAGAACAGAATGCAAATAGAAAAAAGGTGAAGTTCTCATGGGAACAGGATATAAAATTGATGACAATAGGCCTTCCTAGAGGATGAAGAGCAATATAACAATGTGTGTTATGCATTATTTGCATAAACTCCAAAGAACTTGGCACCATCTAAATTTTCTACATTAGAAAAAAACCAGGAAGTAAGGAAAATAACACAATAAGGGTTGGAATAGTCTACTTTACTAAAGGAAATCCTCAGATCCTTGCTTACAAATAATTCCAATAAGCTTGGTTGTTTTTACAAACTCAAGCACTTAAGAGATTCAATATTTACATGTTATCTTAAAGGTCGCATTTGTAGAGCAGCTCTGTTCTAAATTCTATCTAGATGGATGAATTTAACAGTACAACAACCTAAGAGATAAGGATTAGGGTTAGCCATATTTTTATAAATGAGGAAATTAAAATACATTTTTTAAATACCCCAAATTACATAGGTAGCTAATGGTAGAGTTAAACCTAACTAGGATATAAAGGCTGATTATTTTCCTATATCCTTAATAACTAGACCAACTTTTAGTGTTTGAAAACTTCCTAAAGAGTGTTGTTTGTTTGTTTGTTTTTTGTGGCAGCAGGGATCAAACTCACAACCTCATGACTGTCAGGCAGGCATGTAAGCCACGGAGCCAAACTTGTGGTCCTAGCTTTTTGAGACACGGTTGCCCTATGTAGTTCAGGCCGGCTTGACTCACGTTGTAGCCCAAACCGGCCTTGAACTCACAACACTCCACCTCTCTCAGCCTCCTGAGTGTTGGGATTAAAGGTGTGCGCCACCATGCCCAGCTTCCTAAAGAGTTTTTAAAACAGATTAATGGGCTTTACTGTCAGGGCTCCTGACTCAGTAAGTCTGGGATGGTGCTAAAGACTTCATGTTTCTAACAAGTTCTCAAATATATTAGGACTGCCACAATGCACCACTGTTTGAGTGGCTTAACCACTAGCAATCTATTTTTTCAGTTGTGGAAGTAAGGAGTTCAGTATCAAGATGTTAATGTGGTTGGTTTCTTCCAAGGCCTCTTTCATTGTCTTAAAGATTGCTGTTTTCTTTCTCTGTGTCTGTCATGATTTACTCCTGTTGCAAGGACATCACTAATTATAGTTTCTCATTTTAACTGAGTTTGATTACCAGTATTAAAAAAAATGCATCATCAGACACAGTTATATTCTGAGGAATTAGGAGTTAGGCATTCAAATATGAGTGGAGAGATATAGAGGTAGGAGTGCACAGTTCAACCCATAACACTAGGTATAATGCTGGTATCTCAGTTTGTGAACCACTGAACTAAGCAATAATATGTGCCATGGAATGTTCTGCGTGTTTTACGTGTTACTTCAATTATTATACATGAAATAATATTTTTTAATACATGAGAAAAGTATTGTGCTCATTTTCCTGAAACAACTGAGATCAGAAGTGGTTAGATTTTCCTTAAATCACACAGCTATTGCAGTAGACACTGTAGCTGTACAGTCAGCTTCTATTCTTCCCTTCCCACTTCCCTAAAAGAATCTGATTTTATTTATGTTCCTCTCTCAGTTCAACCTTATGTTTCAATGGAGGCAACAGCTCTTCCTCACCCCCCAAATCCTGGAACAGGACTGATTAAACTATTGATGCCCTTTCCCTTATCAATAGTGGTTTCAGGCATAGGCGTGTGAACCAATTCTGGTTAATTAGCTGTGAAGAAAATCTTCCCACAGGGATTTTGAAGAAAGGTTTGTCTGAGAGAGACACAAGATGGTAGGAAGTTGTATTGGTTTGATCCTGTGTCCCCCCAAAGCCTCATGTAATTTGGAAGGGGCTGAGTCTGGCATTCATGATTGGTTTGTTGTCTGGCACTGGGATTGGTGATGTGAGTGCTGCACCTGCCTAGGGGTGGAGCCAACATACAGTGAAAGGACAACAGGAACGCAGGTCTTCCTTTGCTCTCTCTCTCGCTGTTTTGCCTTGCTGTTTGGCGGCCACCATGAATGGCTGCCCAGCCATGCAATGCTGCTTTGGAGCCAACTAAGTATGGACTGAAACCCCTGAGAACTATAAGAAATGAACTTTTCCTTCCCAAATTTTGGGTGTCAGGCATTCTGTCTCAGCCACAAGTGAAAAGTAACTCAGAAGTCTTTCTCCTTCCCTCATGTCATGACTGAATGTGAGACCTGAGTCAGCTCCAGTTCATCTTGCTACCAACCCGAGAATGAAGCCTACAGACGAGAGAGAAGGAAATAATTGCCCCCCCACACACACCCAAACCTAGACTCTCCCATTTTCCAAACTTTCTGCTATGCAAGCAATATGTTCCTTTACTGTGTGAAACAGTGGGGGTCAGAGCTTCTCTCCCTCATAGCCAAAGGCAGCCCATCTGATTCAGCTGGTAAACAGAAGTGCTATGATTTGAGTTATATGCAGGCATGAGAGAATAGCTAAATTCAGCATGAGAGCAAGACTGGAGCCAGAATCAATTCTCAATACAAGAATGCAAAAAGCTTAGCAATTTTCATCAGTAAGTATGCTATATGATTCCACTTATATGAAATGTCTAAAGTAGTCAGACTCATAGAAACAAAATAAAATGGTGCTTGCAAGAACTTTGGAAAAGGGGAAAATAGGAAGTCGTTCTGTGATGTCTTACTCTATTTTGTGTTGCTATAACAAAATACCCAAGTTTGGGTACTTTTTAAAGAAAAGAGGTTTATTTGACTCACAATTCTGCTTGTTGGAAAGTCCAAACAGCACTGTATATGGTGTCTGGCTACACCATGGCAAAGAAGAAAGGAGACAGGCTATGGCAGAACTACATGTGCAGGAAGAAGGAAGCAAGCACGGGGAAGGACAGCTGCCCTCTTTTATAACAACTCCTTCCCGCCCACCCCCTTTGCAGGAATTAACTTTGTCCTGTAAGAAGTACTTAATTTCTTCCAAGAGTGCTGCTCTTTTGATCTAATTACATTCCACCAAACCCTACCTCATAAAGTCTCCTCTACCTCAATGCTGACATACAGGGGACCAAGATTTCAACAAATGAACCTTTGGGGACAAAGCATATCCCAACCATAGAACATGGGTACACAGTTTCAATTTTGCAAGGTGAAAAATTTCCAGAGCTCTGTTACTTAACAAAGTGAATGCCACTAAATGCTGTATAGTTAATGCCACTAAACTGTGTATTTAAAATATTAAAAGTCTAAATTTTATACTTTTAACCATAATTTTTTAGAAAGGCATGGCAAACTAGAGTCACATAGGATAGTGATAAGGAGGCCCACATACTTCATAAACCTTGAAGACATTAAGTACAGAACATTGGGCTTTTTCCTCCTACTATAAAAGACTGTGCACAGGCTGTTCCTCAACCTAGAATGTTCTTTCCCCAGATGTATGCATGGTCACAGCTTCCAATGCCTTCAGATTTTCAAATGTCTCTTTTTTCAGTGAGGTCTACCACCATACTTAATATTGCAGGACACTCCACCCTACTCACCCCAGCACTTGCCATTCCCCTTACTCTGCTTTTTCTCTTTTTCATTATCACTTCCTAACATTTTTCATAATTTACTCATGTTTATTATTTATTTGCCTCCATCCTCTAAAACATGTCTTAGTTACATTTCTTGTTGCTGAGACAAAACAGCTGACACCCAAAGTTAAGGGAGGAAAGGTTTATTGCTCAGTTTGTAGAAGTTTCAGTCCACAGGTGGTTGGCTCCAAGGCTGGGTAGCATGGCAGGGGAGCATCACAGAGAAACAGTTCCTGGCAGGCAGAAGACAGCAAAAGCAAGCAAGCGACTAGCAATAAGCCTCGTTCTGTCCCTTAGATCTTATTACACCCTTAATCCTTGTGCCCTTAATCCTAGCATTGTACCATGAATCAATCCCAGTGTCTAGATCCATCCACCTCTGAAAAGCCCCACCTATGACCACATGAGGCTCTGCGGGGGTGTTTAGCCCCATCTATGACCACATGAAGCTCTGCGGGGGCCATAACATTCTACTCCTGACCACCCCCAAAGACTCATGCACATACAAAAGGCAGTTAGACTATCTTTAAGGGTTACCAAAGTCTTAACTGTTACAGCATTGTGGATAGCCCAAGGCTAAAGTCTCCTCTAAGATTTAAGGCAAACTCTTACCTACAAGCTCCTGTACAAATGAAAAGAAAGTTAAACACTTCCAACATACAATGACACAAGGTAAGTATTACCATTCCAAAAGGTACAAATAGAGGGATAGAAAGCAACAGGACCAAAGCAAATCCAAAACTCAGCAGGGCAAACATCAAGGCCTATAGTTCCATGTGAAGCATCTGAGGCAATCTACAGTAAGATGTGAGCTTCAAAGGGTTTGGGCAGCTCTGCTCACATAGTACCTCTGGTGGTTGTAGCTCGTATGGCTTCTCTCTTGGGCCAGCTCTGCTTCCTCCTTGCAATTTTCCTCAGATTATCCACATTTTTGGCATCTCCAAACTTTTGGGGTCTCCAATGCACCTGCAGCTTCACACTCACAGTTTCACACACATAAGACCCACAAAAACAAGGACCTTTGTCTACTTTGTTCTCTGACATATTGCAAATGTTTAGACTAATACTTAGCACATAGCACTCAGTAAATACTCCCTGAATGCCAGGAATATAACTCAGTGGTAGAGCACTTCCCTACCATCAGTGAGACCCTGGGTTTAATTCCTAGTACCATAAATAAATATTCATTGAAAAAATAAATGAACATTAGAGTTTACCATAAGTATAAATTATCTGCTAGAAACTTTGTGTGCATTGACATAAAAATAAAACCTGAAAAATGACTTTTACACTGAGGTGGCAGATCTAATTTTGCTTCCAGCTCTAACCCCACAAAAACTATAATCAAGGAGATGGGAAAACAGGGAGAACACACCCAAAATGTGGACTGCTAGAAAGCAGGCAGGCTAGTAGTAAATGAAAGATGAGTCCTAAGGTTTCAGGAGAAACAATTTAATTTATATCATAGAAACCTCAAAAGACTCAAAACAAGCTGTACCAAGTATCTCTGGAAATAGAGAGGCAAAGGGGAAGTTATAGTAAGCAGTTTGGGGAAGCCTATGTCAGAAGACTGAGGGATCCCTCCCCACTTCACTCTGGTGGCCAGAGTCTTCTCCCACCTTGATATGATGGGTTCTCCGGAGAGGGTAAATAGCTAGATCTTTTGATTTTAGTAACTAGTACTATGCAAAACTAGGGAAATTCAGAGACCAAATACATGTTGAATGCTGAGATTCTCAAAATACTAGCAATCAGACCCTTACTCTTTAGGCAGAAGACCAAATTTTTTTTTTAAATGAACATTATGACCAGCCAAACGAGAAGATCTGAAGATACCAACTAAACAAGATACCTACTAAAACAAGACTATATTCAGCCTTACTGCAAGATACCAACAGCTGATCTTGCTCATCACATGGCCCAAGCAGATAATCATCCTGTACAATTCAAAGCTGATAAACCCCATGCAAGTGATTTTTAAGTCCCCACTCTTAACATAAGCAGACAATCAAGAATCACTAAACAGCTGAGGGAGGTTTCAAAACAAGGCCGTCAAGGCTTGACTGACTTGGTAAGTCAAGCCACCTTTAGATTCAGATATTTTATTACACAGACTGAAAAAAAAAAAAAAAAAAAAAACAAAGGTGCCAGTTCCCTATGATCCTTGTCTCACACATCAAGAAGGTAATGTTAAAACAAAATGGATCTGAACCATGTGTGATGATGCCCACCTGTAATCCTAGAACTTGGGAGGCTGGGGCAGGAGGATCAGAAAGAGTTTGAGGCAAGCCTCGGCTACATAGTTGAGTTCAAGGCCAGCCTGGATTACATAGTAAGACTCTGTCTTAAAAGCAAAACAGAACAAAAAATGGAGCAGGTATCTACAAGGTGAGTTGTGGGGCAACCTTTGTTGATGAGTCACTTCTAGACTCTTACTAAGCAGTTTTATGCTTTCCAATTCCACTGGGGAAGGGAAACAAGAAATCTCATACCTAATTACAACCCTGGAAGTGATGGGAAACTTCTGTCAGCCTCCTAAGGACATAGGGAACTGAGTGGGAAGTGATCCCTTATCCTTTTATGTTCCATAAGAATAACAGAATGGTCTGTCAAGAATCAAATTAGATGCTGATTAAAGATCCGATAGTCAATATTCTATCATACTATTATTTGTACTAGAATGGCTCCAAACAAACCAGAAAGATCAAGAATGTTGACAGTAGACAAATTCAACCAAACCACAGCCTCAGTTGTTGCTGTGTTATCTTCAACTAGAACAGATTCACATGACCTCAGGCACATAGTATGTGACCACTGATCTGCCAAATGTTTCTTTTCTATTTCAATCAGGAAAAAGGACTAAAACAAGACTATATTCAGCCTTACTGCAAGCTATGACCTAAATAACAATACTCTTATCAGGACAAAGAAGCCAGAGTAAGGAATAAGTACGTAGAGATGCTTCATGGATGGATGAAAAGATCAGATCTCTACCCTAGGAAAGGGACAACGCTTGGGATTGCTATTCAGATTTCTGATAATCAGTTCATACATTAGCTCCATACCTAATTGAGGGAATAAAAACCTTGAAAATACCAAAATGAAGCAACTTCAGACTTCTTCTGTGTTGAAATTCTATATTATGAAATATATTTTTAATGGAATATATTATTGATCACAAATATTCAATGTCACTGCCTAAGGAATGAGAAGTTTCTCCTGCTTATGGAATCAAGAATGGCCATGTGACTTGTTTTGGCCAACGAAATAGGAGCAGAATGTGAAATGTGTTACTTTCAGTCAGCCACTTTTAAGAGTTAGGCTGTTGGCCTGCCTCTGAGATTATGCGAACATATATTGAGGAGATGGAGCATCTGACAGACTAGGTCTCTGAGTAGGATCAAGAACAAAATCAAAAATTTTTAAAAAAGAAAAAAAAAAACCAAACCAGTAACAAAATTTTACTCCGCCTGCAAATAACAGCTACACTAGAGGAGGGACAATATCTGTCCTTTTAGTACTGTATCCCAACATTTGAAGGAAGGCACTTCCAAAGACCTTTCATTTGTGCTGGGGCCTACCTGAACCCCTTAAGTAGCTGTCACTATGCCATTCTGTGCCAGGCTGATACAACAAAAATGGTTGAAACTTACAGAACGCAAAGGAAATAGTAACCGAGTCTTGAAATTACTTTCAATTTCAATAAAACTTTTTTTTTTCCCCTAGCCTAACTTGGAGAGATTCATCCACCAGAAAACCAACATTTTGCACTCACCACCTCTAACAATGCAACACAGCAAGGCAATCAATACAAACTGTTGTTGCCGTGGGTCCCCACTTATCACAACCATCACGCCTTAGCAAGCCAACCGCCTACAACCCAGCGGTGTGTGTCCCAACACACAGAGCAATGATTCATCAAGAGCCCTCTTCTGACCCCAGGCAGCTCACCTCTGCTGGGAAAAGTAAAGACCAGACCTAGATGTACAAAAGAGGAAAAGCCAAGGCCTGGGCTTGGGTGCGAGTTCTGGCGACCAGTCTGTGACTGAAACCTGTAGGAGTTGGAAGGGCAGAAGTGACGCTGAGGACAAAGCCTAAACCGGATGCCGGGCCACTAAGGCAAAAACCAACAAGCACCGGAGGATTCCACCCCTTAGAGGCAATCTCGGGAGACCACACAGAAACCCCTGCGAGTCCCTCCAACACCCAGATAATCCCGCGATGGTGGGACACGGAGAGGCGTGAGAGACGGCCCGCCCCCGCCCGCTTCTCTGCGCTCCGGGATCTCGAGAGAGTTGCAATTCTCGCGATCTTTCCGGAGCCGACCCTTTAACGGAGTCCGCGCCAGTCCTGAGACCGGAGGAGGGTCGAAGGGCGGAGTCTGTGCGGGAGGGAGAAGCCCCTTGACCGGCCCTACGGAATCCTGCGAGGGAGGGTGGTGTCGGCTCCCAGTTTCAGTGTCCCGATGCCCAGCGCCAACGCCAGCCGCAAGAGTCAGGAGAAGCCGCGGGAGATCATGGATGCGGCGGAAGTGGGTTTCCTCCATCCCCGGGCCTGGGAGGGCAGATCCTGGGCCGGACCGCGCTTTGAGAGAGGGAATGGGGTGAGCAGGGCCCTGCCCACGCGGTCTCCCTGCAGGCCGCGGGCCTCGGGCCTCGGGCCTGGGTCCGTGCTCCCAGAATCTGCACGGGGCCTACACGCCCATGGCCCGAGCAGCGTGGCAGACGAGCATCGACCCGCTTTCCTCGCCGGGTCGCCTGGCCTGCGAGAACTGTCCCCTGGGTGGGGGGACGTGAGGCACCTACTGCCCCGGAAGTAGAAGCGGCGGGGTCAGACTTAAAGCCTTGGTTAGGCACGTCCCTCACGTAATGCACATCCAAACCCAACCCCCCCCACCCCCGGAAAATTTTGATAACCACTAGTAATTGATCTCTTCTCAACCTTTGTGTTCCTGATGTGTTGGCAAGTAATCACTGTACTTCGCAAAGCCATCTGCCAGGATGTTGAATGACCATTTTGTATGTGACAGCTTTAAAGAACACATGACATTTTTATTCTCATTCTGCTCAGTGATCCAGTGAAGCAAATAGCCAAGGTTATAGAGAATGCATTTGAGGTGAATACCCAATGATTCTTAAGTGCTTTACAGAAGCCAAAGTTTAAACTATTCCACAAGTTGTGTGCTACAGCAATATTGAGCCTTAGGTCCTAGTTTTTATATCGAGGAATTTTCTAAATTTGTGATAAGCTATATAATCAATAAGCCATCTCAGAGTATTCAATGGAATAAGGGTTGCTGACATACGAATACTAATAATTAGAACGGATGGCACCCTTTTTGTCTGAACACATTTTCATCTTGTTATGCTCTCTTAAGCCTTCATTGTGTCCTAAAAGTGTGTTTTCTAATACTTGAAAAGAGTTGTTCATAAGCACTTTAACAGGTGTCGCTTACTTTGGTACAGACACAAACTCCTGTATTTTCCAGATCTAAAACAGGATTCAAACAGGCATCTGTAGAATGACAGAAACTAATACAGATCTTAAGTTAACTTATAAAAATCTAAGGAAATTATTTTGTGTATTCTTGATTGATTATATAAATTAGCAGTGCACTCTTGCAGTATTATTTTATAGCTTAAACGATTCTAAGAGATCATTTTAGAGGTAAGATTAAAATAAAAGTCCACATACCTGTTTAGTAAGTATAATTTGGTAATAGCCTGGACCTAAAGTCCTGTTCCTAACTTTATAACAAGAAATTTGATGTTTTTATATTGTGATTGTGTGACCCTTGTAACCTGTTTTTCTCAAGCTAGTTTTTAGAAACAGGAAGTTGGTGAATTTTTTGATGGTTTTTTACAAAAGGAATGTTGTAGTTAGTTTCTGTCCAACATCTCGGACTTCTTAAAAGTGGACATCTGGTGCTCAGAAAGCTTACCCAAAGCATTGGTTCTCTTTGAACAGCTCTTCCTGAAATAGGAAGTTAATAAAACTGTAGTACTTTATCCTACTCCTTTCACAAAGAAATTTATATCCCTACTCTAAAGTAGTTTGATCACCTCTTTTGAAGAAGGTAGTTAAGGTATGTTGTACATGTATGTAAATTTTATCTGAGAGTGCCATTGTACATGATATACCCACCCAGGATTGATGATTTCCAAAACAAACCAGAAACAAGGTGCTTTTCTTTTTTTGGTAAATATATATGTAAATGGATGACAGATTACCATTGAATGATAAATTGCCATATTTAAAAAGTGCTGCCGGGCGTGTGGTGCACGCCTTTAATCCCAGCACTCGGGAGGCTGAGGTAGGTGGGGTGTCGTGAGTTCGAGGCCGGCTTGGGCTACAACGTGAGCGCAAGGCCGGCCTGAGCAACACAGTGCAACCCTGCCTCAAAAAACCAGGGCCGGGAGTTTGGCTCAGCGGCTTATGTGCCTGTCAGGCAGGCACGAGGTTTTGAGTTCAATCCCCGGTGCCGCAAAAAAAAATAAAAAAAATAAAAAGTGCTGACTGAAGCCGGGCGTGGTGGCGCACGCCTTTAATCCCAGCACTTGGGAGGCTGAGGTAGGATGAGCATTGTGAGTTCGAGCCTGGCCTGGGCTACAACACGAGCGCAAGGCCGGCCTGAGCTACATAGTGCGACCCTGCCTCAAAAAACCAGGGCTGGGAGTTTGGCTCAGTGGCTTAAGTGCCTGCCCTGGCAGGCGCGAGGTTGTGAGTTCAATCCCCAGTACTGCAAAAAAAAAAAAAAAAAAGTGCTGACTGAATTAATGAAATGATCCTGAAAAATTCATTTTAGTATCTGGTTATTTGTGTTTATGTGTTTAAATAACAAGTCATAATGCAAGAAACTTTTTTTGTAGGACTATGCTAAAGAAAGATACGGAATATCTTCAATGATACAGTCACAAGAAAAACCAGGTTAGTAGCTATGTGATTATAGAAACATTTTTTTTCTGATGCCAGGAATGCTCTTCATGAAATTCTAAGTAGGCCTGGCGTAAATAAGGGATAACTCTGAAATGCTTAAATGATATTCATAACTAGGTTTAGGTCTTGATCTAAAAAAGAAAAAAATAGGTTATTGAATGGTGTATTTTAAATGATAATTTTTTAAAATTCCTAAATAATTAATAAGTCAGATTTATCTTGTCAAGGGAATAAAAAAAGTGGTTAATAACTCCTTTCATCACATGCAGCTCTTTTGAATGCTTTCCTGCAGCTACCAGTTATCTGCCTTCCCTACTTTCTCTGTTTTAGGCACTGTTTATTTATTTTTGCACATGTATGGTTATTGCTTAGGATATGAATTGGTACATGAGAGAATATATACACTTATGTTTAATGCTCTTCGTGCTTATTGCTAGTTGTATTATATTTATCTATTTTTTATTAGTACATGTTTTCCATATGTAATGATCACATTCATCAGAGAGAATTTATACCTGTACATAATATATCTTTTTTTTTTTTGTACCAGGAATCAAACTCAGGACCTTGTGCTTGCTAGGCAAGCACTTGTGCCACTGCGCTATGTCCCTGGCTGTGTGCATAATGTATCTAAATTCTTCTTTTTTTATCCATTTCCCTCCCCTCCCTTCAAACCTTCTTCCCCTCTCCATTTGTAGAAACTTTGTTTCCATTTTTTCCTTTTATTTTCTTTTTTGAATCCTTTTTCCTTCCCCCTCTCTCCCCTGCTTGTTCTCTTTCCCATTTGAACATGTTTTTCCTACTTCTCAATATCTGTCCTCCATTTGTTCCTTAATTATCCTTTGGGTTTCTCACACAAGAGAAATAATGTGATATTTAAACTTGTGTTTCTGATTTATTTCACTTCAAAGTAATCTCAAGTGCATCCATATACCTGAAAACATCTCAAGTTGATCATTCTTTTTGGCAGAGTAATACTCCATTGTATATAAAAACCACATTTTTTAATCCATTCATCTGTTGATAGGCATCTGGGCTGTTTCCAAGATTTAGCTACGACAAACTGTGCTGCTTGCTATAAACATGGGTGTGCATATATTGCTGTGGTATGATGTTTTTAATTCTTTTGGGAAAATACTAAAAGGGGGAATAGCTGGGTCAAATGGAACCTCTCATCTCAGTTTTTTGGGTAATCTCCATACTGATTTCTATATTGGTTACACCAGCTTATACTCAAACAGTGGAGAATGGTTTCTTTTTCCCCACAGCCCTGCCAGCATTTGTTATTTGTTTTCTTGATGATTGCTATTCATTCTGGAGTGAGATAAAATCTCGTCATTGTTTAATTTGCATCTCTTGAATGACCAGTAATGTTGAACATTTTTTCATGTATTTATTTGCTGTTTGTACTTCTTCATCTGAGCAGTGTCTATTCATTTCAGATGCCCACTTTTGGATTGGGTCTTTAAATTTGAGTGATCTGATTTTTTAAAGTTCTTTATATATCCCAGATATTTGTCCTTTATCTGAGAAATAGCTGGTGAAACTCTTTTCCCATTCTGTGGGTTGTCTGTTCACTCTGTTGGTAGTTTCTTTTGCTGTGCAAAAGCATTTTAATTTGATTTGATCCCAATTGTTGCTTCTTTGTAATGTTTCCTATATTTATATTCCTAAAGTCTTTGCCTACTATGTCTTCAAGAGTTTTACCTGTTCTATCTTTCAAATTGTCTCTGTTGTTGTTGTTGTTGTTGTTGGTACCGGGGATCAAACTCACGACCTCACACCTGCCAGGCAGGCGTTTGTACCCCTGAGCTAAACCCCCGGCCCTGTCTGTTTTTATATTTAGGCCTTTGATCCATTTTGATTTTAGTTTCTAGGTTCAATCTGCAGCATGTGGAAAGTCAGTTTTCCCAGCAATATTTATTAAAGAGGCTGTCTTTGTTCCAGTGAAGGTATTTGGCCCCTTTGTCAAAGATAAGGTAGCTGAATGTGCTTGGAGTTGTTTCTGCGTCTTCTGTTGTCCCATTGATCCTTGAATCTGTTTTTTTGCCAGTCCCATGCTGTTTTTATCATGGTAGCTTCATCATATAACTCCAAATTGGAGACTGTGATGCCCCCTGCCTTGTCTTTGTTGCCCAGAATTGTCTTTGCTATTCTAGGTCTATTTTGGTTCCAAATGAATTTTAGGGTTGTTTTTACTAAGTCTGTGAAATATGCTGTTGGAATTTTGATTGGCATTGCATTAAATGTGTGTAACAGTTTGGGAAGTATGGCCATTTTCACTAAATTCGTTCTTCCTACCCAAGAGCAAGGGATAGCTTTCTATTTTCTGGTATCTTCTTCAGTTTCCTTTTGCAGAGTACTGTAGTTTTCAATGTAAAGTTCTTTTACTTCCTTTGTTAGATTGATTACTAAGTATTTGATTTCCCTTGATGCTATTGTGAAAAGTGTTGTTTCACTAATTCCTCTCAGTCAGTTTGTTATTCGTGGACAGGAATGCTATTGATTTTTAAATGCTGACTTCTGGAAGTCTTTTGTGGAGTTTTTGGGTCGTCTATGTAGAATGTCATGTCATCAGCAAATAATGGTAATTTAACTTCTTCTTTTCTTGTCGATTTCCCTTTTATTTCTTTTCTCTTGTCTTGTTGCTCTGGCTAATGTTTCCAAAATTGTATTGAACAGAAGTGGTGATAGTGGGCATCCTTGTCTTGTCTTGATTTGATTTGACTGATTTTTTTGGTACCGGAAATTGAACTCAGGATTGCGCTTGCCAGGCAGGTGCTTGTGCTGCTGAGCTATATCCCTGGCCTTTGTCCTGATTTTAGAGTGAAAGCTTTCAGGTTTTTTGTTTGTTTTTTGTTTTTTTTGTCCTTTTGAGTCAGGGTCTCACTATGCAGTTCAGGCTGGCCTTGAGCTCACTTTGTAGCCCAGGCTGGTCTTGAACTCATAACAATCCTCCTGCCTCAGCCTCCCAAGTGCTGGGATTGAAGGCGTATGCCACCACACCTGGCTTCATAATCATCATTATTGTAGCCCACTCTTTCAGGTTAATGGTATTTTAATTAGATTTCACTCAGTAAGCCAAATGTTTGTTAGTCTTAGGATTTGTTTTGTTTTTGTTTTGCGGCACCAGGGATTGAACTCACAACCTCGCACCTGCCAGACAGGCAGTTAAGCCACTGAGCCAAACAACCGGCCCTGGGTTTTTGAGGCAGGGTCACACTGTGTAGCTCAGGCCAGCCTTGCACTTGCGTTGTAGCCCAAGCAGGTCTCGAACTCACAAGGCTTCTCCTACATCAGCCTCCCAAGTGCTGGGATTAAAGGCCTGTGCTACCACGCCTGGCTCCAGTCTTAGGATTTTCAAATCTTAATTTTCAAATGTTCCAATACTTTGTCTCACTTTTCTCTTTCACTGTTTTGCCCAGGTTTACACAGTAGTCTTGGAGTTGGCTTGACTCATAAAGTCAGTTGGCAGTGTTTTGCAGAAATCCTTTTATGATGCCTAGTGGCTTTGAAATTCCTGTTTCATTTTGTTTGCTTTTAATCATGAAAATTGTGATAAAATTGTGTACTGAAGGTGATAGAGAAGAAAGTACTATCAAAGATTGAGAATTACTTAAATTTTCAGGCTGTCAGGAAATAATCTATCAATTCTGAATTTAAAAATTGCTTTACTGTTTATTGCAGATCGAGTTTTGGCTTTGGTTAAAGACTTGACACTACAAAAAGCTGATGAAGTTGTTTGGGTGCGTGCAAGAGTTCATACAAGCAGAGCTAAAGGTAAAATTGGTTTAATGACTTTAGGCCTTTTGTATGATAAGAACACTGAGCTTTTTTCTTACAAATTGTTTGCAGACCAGAGTAAATCTATAAAAACAAAACAAGAACGTGTAACTTTTCTTAAATCACCATAAAGTATTATTCTGTGGTTAATCAGTTGAGGTTCCTATAAAATAGCCTTAAAAATAATTTGACCCACTAGTCTTTGATGAAATCTAAGACTTAAAGATACTTTTTTAGGATTTCTCTAATGTTTAATTATTTAGTGAAGAATATGTTTGAAAATCTTCTTGTTTGCTAATATGGGGAGAGAAGTGCAAGAGAAGTAAGGTTGGGTTTGGGCTGTCCAGCACAGTAGCCAGTGGCCACATGTAGCAATTTAAATTTAAAGCCAGAAATTCGGTCATAGTAGCTCTGTTTTGAGTGCTTAATAACCACATGTGGCTCCTGGCTTCCCTTTTGGACAACACAAATACAGAAAATTTTCACTATTGTAGAAAATTCTTTTCAACTGTGCTTAAGAGTTTGCATTAACAACAGCAGGAACGTTAGCATGGCGTGAACAAATCATAGTTTCTTATGCACTGTCTAAAAATGTTAATGACACATATTCCTTTGTAGTTATATTATTTTTGTACACTTTTGACATTTGATCATCTTTGAAGTAGGCAGGACAGACATTGCTTTTATACCTGAGGAGACTGAGAGTCACAATGATAAAGCTACTTGCCCAAAGTTTCATACTAATTAATGATATATGAACAAAACCCTGAAATTTTGTAAAACACTACATCTTTAGCGGAATTCTTTCTTCTATAGTACTGTTATGATTTGTGTCTGAATGTCGCCCCCGCCCCCCGCAAAGCCTCATGCAGTCATGGGGCAGGCTTCTAGATACTGGGATTATGGGGTGTGAGTGCTACACCCACTCTGGCACAAGTAGCCTACATACAATATAAGGGACAGAAAGCGTCTTCTCCCAGGCTCCTCCCTTTTGCTCTTGTTGCTTTTGGTATCTGCCAGTGCCATGAACTGCTGCCCCTCTGTGATGCCACCCTGCCTTGGAGCCAACTGATTATAGACTGAAACCTCCACAAACTGAACCTTTTCTTCCTTAACTTTGGGTATTGGGTATTTTGTCTCAGCAACAAGAGAAAAGTAACCAAGACAAATACTATATATAATACACCCCATTTACACCACTTCTTGATTGTGTTTTAAATATTGTTATTGTAGAATTAATGTATGTCCATTAGTTTGTTTAAATTTAAACTTGATTTTTTTTATTTTCAATTTTTTTGGTGCTACATTTTTGTAGTATATAACGCTCACACTCCTTGTGGGGAGTTGGTATATGTGCATAACACATCTTAATTCTTTTTTTTTCCTCTCCCATCTTGTGATTCTCTTCCCATATGAAAAGGACCTTTTATTTTGTTCTTTATTTTTCTTTTCAGTTTCTCATATAAGAGAAACCATACAATGTTTAAGTTGCTGTGTCTGATTTATTTCACTTAACATTATGGTTTTAAGGTACATTCATTTTCCCACAAATGACTTAAGTTTATCCTTTAACAGAGTACTACTCCATTGTGTATGAATATCAGACTTTCTTTATCTGTTCATCTATTGATGGACATATGCTACTTCCAAGATTTTGCTATTGTGAATGGTCCTATAAACATGATAATGCATCTATCACTGTAATATATGTCTTTAACTCTTTTTCAGGAAGATATCTAGGAGAATAGCTGGGTCAAATGGAATTTGTGTTTTTTGAGGAATCTCCATACTGACTGATTTGCATAATGGTTGTACTAGTTTACATTCCTACCAACAATGTGGAAGGGTTCCTTTTTCTCTCTGCTGCCTCAGACACATTTGTCATTATCTGATTTCTTGGTGCTAGCCAGCCATTGTTTTCTAGAGTAA
Organism: Dasyprocta punctata; assembly: GCA_004363535.1. NCBI lineage: Eukaryota > Metazoa > Chordata > Mammalia > Rodentia > Dasyproctidae > Dasyprocta > Dasyprocta punctata. The sequence continues at coordinate 12,708 of RJWM01007745.1, read as the reverse complement.
GATGGAATTTCAGTGTTGTTTTAATTTGCATTTCTCTCATGGCCAGAGATACTGAACATTTTTTTCATGTATTTATTGGCCGTTTGTTTTTCTTTTCTGAGAAGTATCTGTTGATTTCATTTGTCCATTTTTTGTTTGGGTTTTTATCTAGGGGGAGCTAATTTTTTTGAGTTCTTTGCTTTCAATGATGTAAATAACCCACTGTGGCCCATGTGCCATATGTTCACCTGCACTGGTCTAGGAATGTGTCCTCTGAGGAATAGCTGTCAAAAATTTTTTCCCATTCTATCAGTTGTCTCTTCTATCAGTTGTATCCTTGCCAGGACAGAAGCTTTTTAATTTGATACGATCTCATTTGTTGATTTTTGATGTTATTTCATGCACACTTGAGGTTCTGTTCAGAAAGCCTTGGGCTATACCTATGTCTTCAAAAGTTTTACCTGTTTTGTCTCCCAGCAGATTAAGTGTTTCTGTTTTAATATTTAGATCTCTGACTTACTTAGATTTTAGTTTGGTTCATGGTGAGAGATATGGGTCTAGATTTAATCTTCTGTATGTGAACACACTGTTTTTCAAGCACTATTTGTCAAAGAAGCTATCCTTTCTGTAGCATTAATTTTTGGCCCTTTTGTCAAAGATCAGGTAGCTGCCTCAAGTTCTGCAGTCTCTGTTTTGTTCCATTGACCCATTTGTCTGTTTTTGTTGTGTTTTGTTCTGTTTTATCTTTCAATACCATGCTGTTCTATCACTATAGATTTGTAGTATAACTTGAAGTCTGGGATTTTAATGCCTCCTGCCTTACTCTCATGGGCTCAGATTGCTTTTGCTATGCTAGGTCTTTTCCGGATCCATATGAATTTTAGAATTGTTTTATCTAGTTCTGTTATTGGTATTTTGATTGTGATTAAATCCATATATCAGTTTGGGAAATACGGCCATTTTGAATATATAGTATTTATTCTACCTGTCCAGTATCAGAGGGTACCTTTTCATTTTCTGAGGTCCTCTTTGATCTCCTTTTTCAATGTACTGTAGTTTTCATTTACTTCCTTGGTTAGGTTAATTCCTAATTATTTAACTTTTATTGATGCTATTATCAAAGATATTATGTACCTAATTTATTTTTTAGTGAGTTTTTATTGGTGTGAAGGAAAGTTGTGATTTTTGTGTGTTGATTTTGCATCCTGCTATACTACTGAATTTGGTTTTAATTCTAGGAATCTTTTGGTAGAATTTTTTGGGTCTTCTATGTAGAGTATCATCTCATCTGTAAATAATGTTAATTTGATGTCTTCTTTTCCTATCATATCCCCCTTATTTTTTCTCTTGCCTGATTGCTCTGGTTAATGTTTTGAGAACTATATTGAACAGAAGGGTGATAATGGCCATTCTTGTCTTATTCTTGATTTTAGAGAGTTTCTGATTTCAACTTCACTCCATTTAACACGTTCCCGCAGGCTTGAACCACTGATGGTACATATATGACTGTCTTGGTGCTTTGTACCACTGGCAGTTCAAATGAATCTAATCACTTTTATCAGTCTTTTTACTAATACAATTAATAAAAATTCTATAAATGGACCCAATCTCATTGCTTGAATTTGAATAATTACCCAAATACAAATATTAATACCATTCATACCAATTTTAAAATTACTACAATTATCAACAAATTTATCTCATTAAATTAAAATTATTTTTATTTGTGAATTTCTTTAAAATGTTTTATACATAAAGGCAACTGATTTGTGCAGAGTATGTAAAATATCATAAGCATTTGGCTTTTCTTTGGCCACAGTGGCCCTCATTTTTTTAGTTAGTTGCACATATACTACCAGTGATTGATTCAAGCCAACAGGACAATTAAATGCAAATCAGCCACCCAGAAGGAAGACATACAAGTCATCATCCCATCGTGAAAGTGTTAATATGATGTTGGCTGTTGGTTTGTCATGAATGGCTTTTATCAGATTGACAGTATCAAGTAAATGTAACAGTAATATCATCTAAGACAAACTGGTTATTGACATACCATAAGAACCATTAATGTATCACCCTTAATCTGAAGAGAAATCTGTAATTATAGTATAAACACTAAAACAAACCAAATATTCATATATAACAGATCTACAAAATTTGACACCGTAGTTCCCCTAATGATAGACAAGAATTAAACGATAATAATGAGTTAATTATCTAAAGATTCATAAAACTTAATGGTTTTACTGTTAAAGATTTGGGGAGTTGGGGATGAAAGAATGCATTAGGAAAATTTGAAAAGTTAAACGATGGGAGATGAGGAAAGAAAAGTGAGACAAAGGTTCCTATTGAAGAATAGGATATTTATATAATTAGATAAAGTTAATGAAAAAAACAAATGAGAAATAGAAAGTAAAAGAAAAAAACATCCTATGGAAAGTAAAAAGTAGAAAAGAGAAAAAAGGAGTAAGAAGAAAGAAAATCAATATAAAAACAGGAAAAACATTTTTTTTTTTCTCTGTACAGGTATTTTTGAATGATTGGTTTCTTTCCAGAATCCGCAGTTTTGGCATCCAGCAAACCACGGTTTTCTCCCTCTAGCATTACAGATTGGGTTTGTGAGGTGAAGCACCCCACCCCCCACCATTCCAGAGGCCCTTCTGTTTACCCTAGGCCGTGGCAGTGTCCACATCACCACACATCTTGCTCATGTTGGTAAATAGGGAAGGCAATCAGACCTTAGATCTGTACTGCATGTAGACAGCAGAGCAAGAATTCAAGTATTTAATGGTCACAGCACTTTTAGACCCAGCCATTTCTGAGCACAAACTCAGGCCAGGCCTATAGGGGCCTGTGTCCTCAGCCTTAGCTTACACTTCTCAGGGGAACTCTTTCTAGCTCAGTCCCTGTCCATGGCTGTCTTCCCCACTGTCTCTCACTCAGTCACTGAGAGGGTAAGACTGGGAGCCCTGAAGTGAAGTTGTTTTTCAGTTGTTCTGAGTCCCAGATTTAAATAATCAAACCTTTCCTGAAATAGTGTCTAAGTATTCTGTGGCAATATGGTGGGCACTCATGCCAGGATCCCTCTTGTGTGTATTGCCTGCTATGTGGAAGGAATTCCCGTGGAGCAAAACCCAGCGCTGCTTTGGAGTTCACAACAGCCATGGACTCTATCGCCATTTTTCCCCAGGTTTCTCATCCCTGGGTGCTTACCTTTCTCCTGGGGAGCCAGGTTCCCCTCCCAGCAAGCTGCAGACCATGAACCAAGAGTTCAGATTGTTTCATCCTTTTGCCTGCATTGTGGACCAACTTTGTAACTTGTATGTAGCTTCTAATTTTTTGCTGTTGTTCCTTCCCAGGTTCCTTTTTTTTTGTTTTGTTTTGTTTTGTTTTTTTTCTCCACTAAGTTTTTATTTTTCAGTGTCTAAATTCTGGACTTTAGAGAGACTAAGTTTTGCTACCAGTCACTCCATTTTCCTTCTCCTTGTGTATCTATTTTAAAAGTTCCAAATATATATATGTATGTATATAAATGTATGTATGTGTGTGTGTGTGTGTGTATATATATATATATATATATAATATATAGTATATTAGATAGATAGATAGATATCAGGATCCCTACTGAAAGAGACAATGCATGCTGTAAGACTGAACCAAAAATACTTCCCTTCATCCTGTCTCTTCATTTTACTTCTCACATGTCTTCTCAATGTTTAAAACATTTAAGTGAGTGATACTTGCCCATAGTTGTAAGTCAGGACTTTTGAGTGAGATAGATTGACTCCTAGACCAGTGGTTATAATCTGTTACTCTAGACCAGTGGTTATAATCTGTTACTGTAACAAATTGCCTAATTTTGCACTCTTGAGTTTCTTCTCTTAAAATAAGTGTACAATGATATTTAGCTTCTAAGATATTATGTGATATTTTATAAAGCCTTTGCACTGTAAGTCCTCGATAATTAAATGAGTATGATGATTACTTCCTTGCCTTCCCTTGTTTTTTCCTGCACAACACCTAATAAGAAGCATAGTGAACAGTAAATGTTTAAATATACTAAACTAGGTGTCTTATGCATGTTCTCTTCTGGATATTACTTACTTTTATATAGCTCACTTTAATTGAGAAGACCAAACATGTGTTTTAAAAAACTGAAAGACAATTACAAAACCTCACTTAAGTGAAAAACATTAGTGCATTTTTTTTTTCTTTTCTTTTCTTTTTGTCTTTTTGGCAAAAAGTAAAGATCTACTTAGTGGTTTTTCCATTGGTGACAAACGGTTTTGTCTCCTAATTAATGATATGTTCCTAAAAATCTGAAACAAATTGCAAGAATTTTATAGTTATGATCCAAGATGATACAGGAGAGAACATCTTATTCATGAATGTTATATTAAACAGAACGAAGGATTTAAAGCTCTTTTAAAAGAATTTCTGGTATAGGAATTCCATAGAAATTTTCCTGCCTTTTTTTTCTTTAACAAAAAGGAGTTTATAGCAGTATTTTATGTAGTTCTATATCATCATTCACAATATTTTTAATTTGTAAAATAGAAATATTCTGTTTAGTTTATAAAAGTAGTAATAGTTCATTGTGAACCATTAAATGACAGTGAGATGCATTATTAAAACTCTTTGACTGTAAAGAAACAGGTAGGCAAAACCAACCTGGTTTCTTCAATAAACAAATGGAAAGAGAGACGAGAACCAATCAATCATCTATTCAGATCCGATTTAAATATCATTTTTTTAAAAACAGAAAATTTGAGACTGTTCTTTAACTGTTAGCTTTTTTGAACATTTACTGGATATCTAAGGTTAAAGAATAAAATTTCAGTTGAGATAATAGTACTGAGATAACTTATTTTTTCTAAAGACTTCTTTTAGAGATTTGTACCAAAATATGTATAGATGAAACAGCATGACTGGGGCTTGTTTGAGAATAATGTAGGAATTGAGGGTTGAGTTGGGATAAAACTGAAATAAGAGTGGCTATAAATTGGTAATTAGTAAATTACATGAGATTGTAGGTACATTATGGTTTTATTCACAAATAGTGATTATTTTATCCTTGTCTTCCAAATGTTTTCTTTTTTCTTTTTGTCTGTTTTTTGTAATAATTAGTGGATTTTCCAGTACTGCAGGGATTCCCATATTGAAGAATTTTTTCAAGTAATGGAAATCTCAGCTTCTTATGAGTACTTCAAAACCTGAGGGGTAAGCCGGGCGTGGTGGTGCACGCCTTTAATCCCAGCACTCGGGAGGCTGAGGTAGGAGGAGCGTTGTGAGTTGGAGGCCGGCTTGGGCTACAGCATGAGACAAGGCCGGCCTGAGCTACATAGTGTGACCCTGCCTCAAAAAACTAGGGCTGGGAGTTTGGCTCAGTGGCTTAAGCACCTGTCTGGCAGGTGTGAGGCTGTGAGTTTGATCCCTGGTGCCGCAAAAACCAAACAAACAAACAAAAAAAAATGCGAGGGGTTCTTTAGAAAATTTCATTAGAAAACAATACCAAAATAGAAAATGTGGAGTAAAACTACTTTTCTTCTAGTCCAGGTTTTTCATTCAATCAATCACACCTTTTTCCAGCAGTTTTTTCCCTCAGAATATAGTTGTTTATAGACTCAGTCCTCACAATATAGATGTTTATAGACTCAGTCCTCACATCTATAAATTCTTCATCTGTGGATTCAGCCAAGTATAGATTTAAAATATTCAGGGGAAAAAACTGCAACTATACTGAACACACTTTTTTGGCCATGATTCCCTAAATAATACAATATACAAACTACTTGCATAGCTTTTACATTGTATTAGGTATTATACTTACGAGATGATTTAAAGTATACAGCAGAATGTGTGTAGATTATATGCAAATACTGTATCATTTTATGTAAAGGACTTGAGCCTCTGTGAATGTTGGTGTCCGTTGGCTTCCTGCAACTAAACCTTCATGGATACAGAGGGACCATTCTATATAGAGGTTCATTATACTAGTCACTTAGCTTTTTTGTTGTTACTGAAATTTTCTATGTAATAAATTTTTAAATGCTATTATTTCTCACTTTGGGTCGTATATTTACAAATTCACTTATTGGCTAATACACTTTCCTGAACATTCTCAGATATGCCAGACATGTACATGTGCAGAGCAGTAAAAATTTGAGTTGTCTGATACACAGATTCCCAACTAAAGTCAAACATGGTCATATTCTGCTTTTGTGTTTCAGCCCTTATGCTGTAAACAAGTGTCTTCAAAATGTCCTAAGCACAAAAAAAGCTGTGTTGTACCTTCCAGAGAAAATACCTGTGTGTGTAGCTAACACTATATAGTAAATAGTGTCTTTAAATAGAAGCAAAAAAGAAAGTTGTGTATTGATCAGTTGACAAAAATAGTATGACCGTAGGCCCAAAGGAACCTAACCCTGTATTTCCTCTTTGAGCAGGGATTTAGTGTTTGCTAATTGATTATTGTGGCAGCTTTATAGAATATCACTGCCACAAATGACAAGAGTCAAGTTTTTGTAATCATAATGATTTATAGAAGCGAATTTCTTGTTATACACCATTTTGGAATTCTCAGAATAAGCACAATTTACTAAAGATGCAAGTGGAATTTTCTAAATAAAGTGCTACTTTTCCTTTCAGTCTTATGATTTTCAGAATTTTATATCTGTGTCTGGTTTTTGTCATTTTTATGCTTTTTTAAGTTATAGTATGGGTTGATCATTCCTGATTTGAAAATTTGATATCTGAACTACTCCAAAATGTAAAACTTGTCGTACATTGACCTGAAACTAAAAGTGGAAAAATCCATACCATAGAACTTCTTTTTTCCTTGAAAATTATTTAAAATGTTGTATAAAATCACCATCAGCTTATGTGTGTAATATGTATATGAAACATTAGTGCATTTCTTTTCTTTTCTTTTTATCTTTTTGAGACAGGGCCTGCCTATATAATTCAGGCTGGCCTTGATCCCACTTTGTAGCCCAGGCTGGCCTCGAACTCACAGCAATCCTCCAGAGTACTGGGATTACAGGTGTGCACCACCATGCCTGGCACATTTCATTTTTCAACTTGAGTCCCATCCCAAGTTGTATAATTATTTATATGCAGATATTAAAAAATTTGGGGGGAAAATTGAAATCTAAAACAACTCCACTTCCAGATATTTCAGATAAGGGACACTCAACCAGTACTTAGTTACCCACATAATACGTTAAGTACTTTCACATGAAATTTTCAGTGAATGCAGAAATAGTGATACTCCCTTTGTTCTTTCTACTGCTTGTCCCAATCCTTTCATTCATTCTTGTTAATTTGTCCAGTGCCTTTCCAAATCTTTGTTTTTAATTCAGCAGTTTTGTTTTATTTTTGATGTGTTAGTTTTTACTTTGTACTTTATTATTTCACAACTTTTTAAAAAATATTCAGTTAACAATGTTTGTGGAGAAATCCTTTCCTGATACTAATTATAGATCTGCATAGGTGTATTTCTTCAAAATAAACATCTAGAAGTGAAATTGTTAGGTTGAAGGATAGGTACATGTTTCTTTAAAATTTCTAATGCCAGTTTATCTTGAAAAAAACTATACTCAACTGTGTTCCCACCAGTGTGTCACGGTACCATTTTTTCCCAGGGTATCTTTGCCAGTAGTGATTGTCAGAGTTCCTTATTCTTGGAAATTCAGATTATCTTTTTAAAACAATTAACTAAGCATTGTGCTTTGAATTTACAGAAACCTAATTGTTATTATTCCTTTCTTCCTAAAGCTTACATGGGAAAAATTATACCAATAAATATGACTTACTTGAAATCATTCATATGCTGAATGAAACCCCAGAAGTTAGAAACACATCCAGAAGTTAGAAAGCTAGACTTGAACCAACCCATACTGGCAATTTTAAGTAGAGCAAAGCTCTGAGAAATCATGAATAAAGAAATAGAAGTGTAAAATTATAGTGTCAGAAGTATGACAGAGACTTACTAAATTAAAAAAGTCTTTCTATAACAAAAGTATGTTTTTCTTAAAAGCAGTATTTTGAACATTTTAAAAATTAAAACCAGATATCTTACAGTATATTCATCCCTAAAGTGTTTTAGATAGAAGCAGGGAGAGATTTTTAATCTTAATGGTATGCTTAAAATTAGTTTTTTTCCAAGCGTAAAAACCTATGAGCTTCAGTGTCCATATTGAAAGACTGCAATTGGAATGCCCGTAGTTTCTTTCAGATTTTACACATAGTACTATGTGAAAGTCATTGCCACAGAATGTTTTCTTTTCATACTGTTCCTCGTGAAAGTTTACATATACTTCCAAAATAACAGTTTTTTGAAATCAGGTAGTTTGATTTTTAGTTCCAAAGGTGTGACCTTTTCATTTGTATTCATGTGATACCATTTCTGGGGAAACAATAAATTAAAAGTACTTTAAAATACTTAAGTCTTGTTTTATTCCCTAATTTATTTATATAAATGATGTAGGAAAATATAATGTTGAATATTAGGAAGTCTGTTGCCTACATTGTGAATTCATCAGCTTATCAAGCTAAAAGATACTGGGAAGAGATTAAAGCATACAGTTGCCTCACATCTTGGATAACCTAGTTCTCCCATGAAGGATCACTTCACAACTGAGTCATCACCATAGTAGAGGTGATAATAAACTACTTGCTTCTGTAAAAGATGATTTGGAACTTTCCATTTTTCTAAAACACTACTCCTGTGTGAATTTAAGCAATAAACTATCTTTTCTAAAAACTTAACCAAAATGCAACATAAAATTTCAAGTGTTAGAAACTTAACAGTTAAATTCTAAAAATAGTAAATTCACTCACTTGCTTGAACCATTGATTTCTTTTTTCCCTTTCTATAAACTGTCTTCTGTGTTTCAAATTATAAGAAGATGAGTAGTATGTTGACTTAATCTGTCCACTGAAGTTCCTAATACAGTAGAACTTTTTACTAAACAGAGAAATTAAATATTTATTTCTGAAGATAAAAATATAATAAATGGATGTAAAAATTCCTATAAAATGGAAAGATATAAAATAGAGGTCTCACAGCCTCCTTCATCTCACCAAAATTTTACCTTGCAAATAACTACTGCTGTTTCTTATAATTCTTCCAGAAAAGAAATATGCATTTGCAAGCATAATTACATCCTTTGTTTTTAAATTTGTTCATAAAGTGTGCACACTACTCTTAGTGTGTATGAAACAGTGGCTTGTTAAATACTGAACTAGGCAAATCATCTAGTGAAATGTGTCACTAACCTCAACTAAAGAAAGAACACTCATGTTTACTACCATAATATATGGCAAGAACTTGGTTTCAAAAGTACTATTGAGAGAAGTAGTTTAAGTTGACAGTTTTTTTTAAATTTTATTTTGAAGAGAATTAAACCAAGCAGAATAAAACAAAACAAAGCCAATCAAAACGAACCACTGTAAGTGACACAGGACTTCAGAACAATAGGAAGTCAACAACGGTTACCATAAAGGCTCTTGTCGACTTCAAAATAGCTTCAAATACCTTTAGACACAGTAAAAATCAAAAAAACAACAGAATCAAACGAATAAAAGCAAAAGAATGAATGCAATAAAGGACTTCTAAACAAGATGAGTGAATCAAAAATGGCTACCGTAATATGTTGTTATCTTTGAAACAGCTGCCCATGCCATCAGATATAATAAAATCAAACAAAGCAAAACAGAATAAAACCCAACCCAACAAAACAATGCAAATGATACAGGACTTCAAAACAAGAGGATAGGGAATTAACAGTAGCTACCACCTTCAGAAGGAGATCCCCTGTAGATGCTACGTTGCATATTGTTATCCTCTGAATAGATGATCAGACTAATGGCTTTAGACTGCAAAGTCCGTGAAACACTAAACACTACAAGCATTAAATTGTATTTTACCTCAATAGCTATTGTCACAGCCTGTGTTTCTCTAGATTAGCTGGTGGCTTATGTTGCGGGTTGGGAGTGAGGGTTGGCTTGTTTCGCAGCCCCATGCTGGGAAGGGGCTGGCATCTGGCTGTCCCCACAGCAGCCCATGCATGGCACCCATTCACAGGGAGGTCTTGCTTTTTGGTGACTTCTTGTTCCCCCACAGTCCTGACAGTTCTGTTTAACAGGAATCCAGTACTGATTTTTTGTTTTGAGTCTTGAAAATCCTTTTAAATGGACCACTAAAGCTCTGATATTTCGAAGTGCTTTAATACCAAAAGCTTGGAGAAATGTATTTATTGAGTCAAGAGACTATTTCTAAGCCTTTTAATGCCCATTGCTAGATTGTTCTCTGGAAACATTGTTCAAGTTTACTTTGTAATCAGTAAGTTACGATGGAGTATTTTTTCAAACCCTTGCTATTTGAGTTAAATAATGTCATCACTGTTTGCTTGAACTTATATACTTTCATTATCAGTAATATTTTATTCCTTATATTGTTGTGGTTTTCTTTCAAATTATCTGTTCTAGTCCATTGCCCATTTATTCATGGGAACCTCAGTATTCTTTTCTCATAAATCTTTTAGATCTTTATGTTATTGAACATAAGTTCTTCAGCAAATCTAGGTGTTTTTTTCTTTCATTTTTTTGTAAACAGATGTTCTGTGATTTTCAAATTTAGAAGATTATTTCCACTATGGTTTAACACTGAGTTCCATTTTTTTACTATTCTGGAGGAGGAGTGAGGTAGGGCTTTACATTCAGTCTTAGGACACTTCTTACACAAATAGAATTGGGATTATGTTTCATATATGGGTTTATAATTTTTTCATGTTATAAGCTCTTTTGAGTGTCTAGCAGACATTTACCTTTATGTTGTCAGCACTCAGCATAGTATTTGTGTACATAGAAACCAAACTACAAAATAGGAATGATAATCATTCCTCAAATAAGTAGCCAGTAGTAGTGGGGCCATTACTTATAACAAATATTAGTTAATAGTTAACATTAAAGTGGCTGTTCCTTGACTTTAAGCATACTATATAATCTTCATGACTGTAAAAGAAACCTTAAGAAAACCCTGTGAGTAGTATGCTATTTTTTCTTCATTTTACAGATGCGGAGTTGATACAGAAAGTGGTTTAATAATTTCCCACAGGCTTCTTCATAGAAAGTGATAGCATGCCCCAGGTCTTTTGATTTCAAAGTCTTTACTCTACCAAAACATTAAACTAAATGTTACCCCCTACTGCTATCCCATAGACATTTTCCCTTGCGAACCGTTGGAGGTCTCAGTGACTTTATACAGCATTGGAGTTGATTACCAGATTTCATCACAGGGTAGCTTTGTAATACAGTTTTAGGTTTGAGCTGCATCTGTCTGAGGCCACTAAAATACTCTGACTAAATTCTGCCTTAGCCTAGCCCTGCTGTATGCACATTTCTTCCATTTCTGTGCAGCATTGTATTCTAAGGGAGATAGTGTCTGGCTGTGATTTCAGTTGTTGTTCTTAAGATAATGTAATTTTGATCCGCCTGCAAGTTCCTCTGTGCCAGTTTTTACAATCCAGTGTTTTAAATCCTGAATTTGTTTACACAACTTTTTTTAAAAAAAGGTTTTATGTTGGGACTGGATCATACTCAAGAGGAAAAGAGAAAATTATTGTTTTTTAATGATAAAAACCTGTCAATCATACATGACTCCAGAGTCAATGTTGACATTTTATTTGCAGCCTGTCTTTTTTTAATTCATGATCACTAACTGATTTGTATTTCAAAATACTGTGTTGAAAATAAATTGGCTTGCATTTGTGCTTTTTTTTTTGCAAGGCTAATTCTTAATGTAAAAGATAATTCTCAGTTTAAAAGTCATAATCTTTTGATGTTTTGCAAGACAGTCTGATGAGAAAAATGATCTTGAAAAGACTTAACTCATTTTTATGAGGAAGCGATTTTCTAGAATTTAATCAGAGACTTTAAAAAGAGTATGCTTTAGAGGAAAAGGGATACCACAAGGATACATAATGATTGAAATCTGTTACAAGCAATATTTTTCAGGTTAAAAATAAGTAATGGCAATTGTATGAAAAGAAGGGAAATCAGGCCTGGGATATATAAAAATAAAACAGGTTATAAAATTTGAAGAGAATGATCTTTCAAACAAAAGTAAATTATTCAGAGTTTAAAAATATGGGACTGTTATAGAAGATGAAGGACTGGGAACATTATAAAGAAGGAAAATAAAAGATGTAAAGAACTAGCATGTCAATCTAAATATGCTTTAAAATACACTTTGCTAGGAATACTGTAGGTGGACCACCCCCATAGAATGCTTTGTGATCTTGTTAGGCACTTTATTAGCACTTCTGTGTTGCATCATTGAAGTTTCTTGGTAGGTCAAGCAGTGCCTGTAGAATATAGTAGCTATTGACTGAATGAATGTTGAAAGTGATCTAAAATTACTTGAGAGAGAACGAGAGGGGCTCCTGGCGGGGCCCCCGCCCGGCCCGAGCGGCACAGGCACGTATCAGGACTAAACATGGACAGCCTTCCGGGGTCCTGACCTGGGACCTTGGAGGAGAACGAGAGGGGCTCCTCACGGGGCCCCCGCCCGGCCCGAGCGGCACAGGCACGGATCAGGACTAAACATGGACAGCCTTCCGGGGTCCTGACCTGGGACCTTGGAGGAGAAGGAGAGGGGCTCCTCACGGGGCCCCCGCCCGGCCCGAGCGGCACCGGCGCTCAGGCTTGGAATCAGGGACCAAACAC